>NJRQ01000386.1:54624-65604 GCA_003063805.1 Aphaenogaster ashmeadi | reverse complement strand
AGATATTTAAGCAAAACCGTTCTTTTTGTGTATTACGGAATGTGCTGTATTGAGTTGGAGTAGATGTATCACATAATTTCTTTAGACACGATATTTCGAATTTTACCATATTAATTTTTATGAATCTTTCTATATGAAAACTATTTCTGCACGATACCTTGTGAGAATAACAAAATTCAGAGAATGTAATTTTTGATTCACAAATATGTTCCCTGCGCTCGCTCTAATTCATTTTATAACAAAGCATATTCCGTCAGAGATGGAGTGCGCGTCCCCGGGATGATAATTAAGTGTAATTAATGAAGAGAGGCAAAAAACTAAGGTGTTTTCCGCACGGCGCTGGCAGCCCCTAGCAAATAAAGTGGAACTTCCGCGAAACGAATTGTTACAAAGCGCTGGAAACCATAATGGGCGAATGTTTTCCTACGACGATGCAATTTTTTTATGACGGGACAAACGAGCTTCCGCTACAGCGTATACACGTCGACTCTAACTTCCGGCGACTCGTTTACAGCGGACGGAAAGTTTTCGCTCGCGTCTGCGAAAGTGTCTGTGCTTCGAAAATCGGCACGGCGAACGGTCGCCTCGCACTTTCCAGCGAGGATCTGATTTCCCGACGTGCTCCCGCGGTCAGACCAAGTTCGTGGATGGCATTTCAAAGAGGAGACCTAACTCACTCTCGCTCGCGCGTCCACCAGCGCTTAGAACTCCGTCACTTACGAGTTTAAGATAGACCAGTTTGCCGTACCAGCGATCTGCTCGGTTGGCAGGATTTCTGACGAATGGCGATGCGTCCTCGGTTTTATTAGATACACTCGGGATTTGTCGATCGTTAAAGTCTCTGGACCGTTATTGCGGCTACATCGGGTTATGACGTCAGAAGCGAAAATTCTCTTTCCCCTCTCTCTTTCTCTCTTTTTTTTCTTTTTCGCACGGCTATTACTTTTGTACTATACGTGTCGAAATCAATATCCTAACCAAGTACTTTTTCGCTGCTATTTGTACAATTGCTTTTTTATTACTTTTTTGTGCAAATAGCTTCAAAATATAAATGCATAATATTAACCCTCCGAGGCCACACCTCTTTTTTTAATACGCCCCGGCCACACTGGGTGGTCGCCACCCAGACGGATTCAAAGTCTCATAATTCCAATTAATGTGCACCAATAAGGTTGTAAAAATTCATGAAACATTTTAAGGGTGTTGTTCAAAAATATGTATGGTGCAGAACCCGAAATGTGCTTCCAATTTTTTATAAAAAATCGAAAAGGAAAAATTTTGGAAAAATGATTTTTTCAATTTAAAAATTCGTTTTTTTTTAAGATTCGATATTAAGTAGCACCCATTTAGGAAATTATGTAAAAATGGTGTTATTTTAAGGGAAAAAATACGTCACCCATAATAATTTTCAAACGTTTACCAAACATAACTGATATGGCTCAAAGCCCTTCTACTGCACGGATCTTCGAAACAGGGACTCAAACTAGGGATTCTAAGTGGAGAGACACTGATTATAAAGCCTATCTTAAAAATATTAGGGCTGAATTTTTGTCTGGGTGGCCGCCACTCAGTGTGGCCTTGAAGGGTTAATAATAAAGTATTAATGTTACATCGTCTGTGTGATAGAACGTTTCAAGGGACGCAAGTATTTTTAACTCAACTCTGCATTAGAATAAATGAAGATAAGTAAATTTTAATCTCTCCGCTTCAAATACATAAATCTATCCAACTAACAGCAATTCCCGAAGGATAAATTGGCCGTGCTGTCTGCGAAAATGAGGCCGCTGCGACTGGACTTTATAATGCAGATGTCAAATTAAGGCAGTAAATTAGGTGCGAAATCGCGTTAGTAAGCGAGCAAACGTTAGCTGTATTAAATTTTCACGCACACTTGCAATGTTAAAATTGTGTCCTCGTACTTATCTTATTTAAATTTACACTTAAAGCTGGATACAGACTAGACAAACGAGCGCGAACAAACATGAACAACTTACTTCAATTAGTGCAAATTATCGCCAATAAATTCATGTTTATTCATGTTTGTTCGTCTGATTTGTGTGTCTAATCTAAATAGATTCATAATACGTGCCTTGGATTCAGTACTTTACGTGCAAAATATATTAGTATTAACAAATTTTTATATGTAAAGCAAACCACATCAACGAACATTTAATTAAATACATACGTAACTAAATAAATCGCGTATTAAATTCCTTTCGCATCATTCATTCAGCGAACATAATACTTTGCTTTTTACGTCCGAAAAGCAGGTAATTTATTGTCTCGTTTAATCTGCTGCTAAAAAATCGAGCTGATACGTCGCGCTGCAAAAAAGATTCCCGCAAATGAAAATTATCGCGTCGGTGGTACGATGTGAAACGGAATTACCATTGTTCCGCGCGAATAGACGCTCTCTTTAGTTACATGCACATCGTGACGCGGTGTCATATTCGGTGAGATGGGTGCCGTCGCGGATGCCTTCACCTTTATATTATCCTGGTTTTCGGTCGCCTGTCAGAAGTTCGTGCGCCCGCTGTCGTCGCCTGT
This sequence comes from Aphaenogaster ashmeadi, assembly GCA_003063805.1. Lineage (NCBI taxonomy): Eukaryota > Metazoa > Arthropoda > Insecta > Hymenoptera > Formicidae > Aphaenogaster > Aphaenogaster ashmeadi. The sequence continues at coordinate 63,057 of NJRQ01000386.1, read as the reverse complement.
TGGGCCTCAGAATTTTACGAGGTAACGTCACCGCCACGAGGAAGCCAGGATTATGGAATGCAGACGCGAGATTTAGCGACGGCAAGTATGTGCATGTGCCACGTATATGCTCTCCTTTGCGGGGTACTCCTGTTGAGTCCCACGGGGTACGCCGCAAGGCGGCTGCTTCAGACCGCAATTTGCTCAGACATGACGAAATAAAATACACCGCGAAAGCGCACGAGAAATGGGACTCGCAGTCCTTCGCGCTTGTGATCATTTTCGCGGTTTTGTATTTGCAACAATTGAAGTCCACCGAATAATTCCCCCCCCTTTTTTTAGATTGTAATCGTGAATATATTGCGAAAGGAAGAAAAGAGGACCTAGAGCAAAACTAAACTCACCGGAAGGTCAGAAACAATCTAGACTTGAGTTTTACAAAGAAAGATTTATAATATTCAGGAGTATCGACAAAATTTGATTATTAATCCATTATTAATCCCCGGAAGTTCATATTATCAACCAGACGACCTAACTTTATGAGTTGAAGAGATAAAATTATAATTCCCATTTCCTTCTGCTATTGATTTTTGCACTTCACTTCATTAATTGTTCTAACGAACTATATATATATATATAATTTATACATTGAATTTGACCATCTTTTCCATTTTTAATGATGCGACATATTATGAAATGTTGTTCTGCATCTCTATTTAATAATAAATAAATAGAAATAACGTACTTTCGAAAATGTACCGCTGTATCAAATGTATCTTTGTACAAAATATACCAAATCTTTTTTTTTTATTTAGATAATTGGTCGTTTCCCGTTAGACTGCATGCAGACTAATTTTGAAGTCGTCTGTGGAATTTTCTTGGAAACTTGTCTGTTGAAATTAAATTAATCCAGAAATAACAACATAAATAGGAAACGTGCTAAAAGTAATACGTCGTATGAATGTATAAAAATTTTAAATAGCGTCTGCACTTAAAAATAGTGTCTTACTATTCTTTTATTTCAAGTGACAGTAATGTACGACGTATTACTTACTACTATTAAATGCAAACACTATTTAAAACTTTTATACATTCATACGACGTATTATTTTTAGCACGTCCTATTTATGCTGTTATTTTTGGATTTAATATTAATGGTTCAAAGCACTGCGTTGTTGAGATATCTAATTTCAACAGACAAGTTTCCAAGAAACATAAAATAATAAACAATAACCTACACAGTACATATTATAGTATTACTAAAAATTGTTTGAATAATAAAATTTTTTAATATAGATTTTAAAATATTTTTTGTAATACACGATTTTGTTTTATTTATAGCTATCGTAAATTATACGCGATATATATGGCGCTGCGTTATCTTATAAGTTCATTAAAAATTTTATATATTTACAATTTTCGCGCAATAACGTACTTTTGAAAATGTACCGTTGTACCAAATATACCAAATCTTTTTTTTTATTTAGATAATTGATCGTAAACTTCCACAGACGACTTCAAAATTAGCCTGCATGCAGTCTAACGGGCAACGATCAATTATCTAAATAAAAAAAAAAAGATTTGGTATATTTTAGGGTTGGGCGTTTACGCGTAAAATATAATAGTCTACATCTACACGTAGACAATGTAAACTATGTTTAACGTGTCATCTATGTAAACTATCAGTAATTTATGGATTATATCAGGCATCGGAGATTTGCATTTTGTTTGCAATTTCGATTTTTCAGTTACAATTACTTACTATTAAATATCTTCATAATTAATACCACAGTTAAATACGTTTATTATTTTATAATTTATGCTCTTTCTTTGCATTATGCTATCCAACTTATTTATAATAGGTTACATTGTTTATAGTCTACATGAAAAAAGTTCGTGTAAATATCACGTAGATAACATGTAAATAATCCATGTAGACGTAATCTTGAAATCTACGGCACAACCCTGGTATATTTGGTACAACGGTACATTTTCAAAAGTACGTTATTGCGCGAAAATTGTAAATATATAAAATTTTTAATGGACTTATAAGATAGCGCAGCGCCATATATATCGCGTATAATCTACGATAGCTATAAATAAAACAAAGTCGTGTTACAAAATATTTAAAATCTATTACAAAAATATTTTAAAATCTATATTGAAAAATTTTACTATTCAAACTATTTTTAGTAATACTATAATATGTACAGTGTAGGTTTATTGTTTATTATTTTTATATTATTTTTTATTAGTATTATATGCGAAATCAAATTAAGAATTTAATAAATTGTTAATATTCGTATATGTATATAACGCAAGATACGTGAACGTTCAATAATGCATTACATGTTATATGCACTAGATGTTATATTTAACGCTACGTATGTAATTATAAGCATTATTTGATTAAAGAAGCTTTCAAGAAGTAAAAGCAAGCGGTTCTACGTCTTGATGCTTAGCATTTCTTCGATAAAAGTTAGTACGATCTCATCACGAACATCTCAGTTATAAATGCGTCCAATTACCGTTCTAGGTAACCTTCTCGTAAATACTCAACAGGGCATCAATTTAACTGCATTTTTTATACGATCTTGCAATTAAAGAAACGGCAAATTTTCCCTGAGATAAACTTCTGAATGTTAACAATGTCTCGTTTTGCTGCGTAACTCGCGACTTCATTGCGACATAAGCCTCAATAAGATACAGTCGTCGTATTTAAAGTAAATAAAGACCGTTAGAGTAACTCGCGAGTAAAAATCACGCTGTAGTATTAAGTGACTACCCCGTTGCCATGAATAATTGAAAAGTCGTGTTAGAGCGCCCCGCATCGCTCTTGATGACAAATTAGCCGCAACTCCCTCTTATTCCGCCTCCCCTGACAAAAATGGCCGAATGCTTCGTGGCAAACGACGCTACGAGCATCGTAATTCACCATGCTATTTGATGATCCTTTTGTAATGTCGCGAGTTTCTTAGAGCAGAGTGCATGTATGAGAAAGAGGGAAAGAGAAAGGGGGTGAGAGAGAGAGAGGGAGAGAGGGAGAGGGAGCCCAGATCTGACTTTCAGATCCTCCCTCGGAGAGGAGGCGGCGCGCGGCCGCCGGCTTAACCGTCCTGCCATAAATTACTGACCTTGATACATTACCACGTGGCTGCTCCACTGAGCTCTGCATCCACCACCGTCTTTGATATATGTATATGCTGTATCCTCGCGCGGCCGCATGCACGTAGGTGCGCGTATACGCTACATGCACTACGTCTAACGTGCACGTTTATGGGCGACAATTTTAATACTTCCAAAAAGAGCGAACTCCACCCGAACTCCCGTAAAATCGTCCGCGGACGTTAGGAACTGCCGGATAAAATGTCGACATTCGCGATGTTACGCGCAATGCGGAACAATTTAATTAATGACCGAGGACGATGGTGTTTCATGTGCGTCACGATAATTTTCCATGTTTCACGATAATTTTCCATGTTAATGATTTAACCATGTTTGCGGTTTAATTTCGAGCGTTCTCGACTTTTCGCAACAATCGGTAGATGAGAACATCGAATAAACGTAGACGCTCGAAATAGTCGCCCTTTACTTTTTTATTACAATGTTATTAAATTCATGTTATTAAATATTACACGGATGGATTTATTATTGGACGCGTAATAATAATTTCAGAGCTACTTGTAATTACAAGAGGATGATATAAGAACCCCAAGAATGAAAGATAGATTTCCTGAACTAATTTACACACAAATATTACTTTCTTAAAATATAAAAAATAATGAATGAAATTTAATTAAAGCTTGGAAGAGCAAATCGGATATAATAAAAGTTGTCGATGATGAGGAAGTTATTGATGATGATAATATTAAAAAAGATATAAAATTGGCTGGATGTTTCCAGTCTTTTTAAAGATCAATATTGCTTTGCGAATAGTTTATAAGACTAAATTAACAATTACAGCATCAGTATGAAATCTAATGAATTCGCTCGGATTAAAGTAAATTTAAAAACTGTCCTTTTTTATGCATACAAAAAAACTGTGCATATATAATAATTTGTACGAGCATAACGCGACGCGACGCGGACGAGATTATGAGTGGTAGATAAACTCGCAAGTAGAACGCCCGTGATTTTGCGCGGCTTGCCGACATTGCCGGGCCGAGACAAATTTGAAAATTCCGGCGCAGTAAAATGCGGCAGAACACGACGGGAGAATTTTACGCAAACGTAGGCTAAACTCGGGCGTAACGAAACGTGACGCGTTTACGATGCAACTGCGACTTGATATACATCACCTCTATTCTGTACGTGCGTATTGTGGAAATGTACGTTACTTGATATTTTACGGTACGTATGTACATCGTGTGAAAATAGTATTTTTACATGAGGATAACTGCGGGAGCCTCGAGGGCAGTTAAAAAAACACATCTAGATTCTGACACTCCGGGGGATGATGGCCCGAATCAATTCCTGTTTTTAAATTACAAAACTGATTGCCTGCGAGGATCGAAACGCTCTCGTATTAAACACGCGTGTTTTGAACGTAAACCGTAATAATAGATATGACATATTTTAGACTGAAGTACCATGGAATTTTGGACATCCGATATGTTTCGCTATCGGCTGCAGAAATATCGACATTTTTCCCTCATTCCCATTGCGGTAAACATACCACTTCATCAGAATTTTCGTCGGAAATTATATGCAAATATTTAGAAAGAAATCATAAAATGTAGAAATAACTGGCGTTTCGATAGCTTGACAGCGAGAAGATAGAAATCTTCAGAACTGATACGCGGTATTCATCGGATCTCACCGTGCATCGTATTTTTCAGTGCGTATGTATATGGGAAAAAAATATATGCAGCTACGCGAATGTGTCAGGTATTGCACATATGCATATACATATGTCGCGAGTGGCCATGTATACGGCCGCGAATTTCCATCCGAACGATTCAATTTCTCGACGATAGCGTCGCCGTCTACCATTGACGCTCTGCTGCGAACTGAAAAAAAAAGTGCTTTCGCATATGTGCGCGGAGGCTTTACACATGCTCAGACCCGTCGCTATTTCACATTTCACCACGGCACGGAAAAATGAGCAAATGATTAATGAGAACAGACTAATGACGATACCGTTAGACATCGCCACTTGCCGCGCAATCTATGTCGCCGAGTTCCAGACTGACATTATTGCATAGTATATCAATATTGCAGTATAAACGCGGTATATCCTATATTGATTCACCATTCTATTAGTTATTTCTTTAAGATCCTTAGAAGCCTCTTTAAGAAGATGAGTCGCGATCGTCCGCTAAGGTTGTCATATCTTAATTACAATTTGCAAAAGGGGTTCGCGAGCATGAAGATTGAAAACTGATTGAAAATACCTCATTTCGTGTGTCCTTTATTTTATATTGATTTTTATAGTTTCCAACTTTATCAACCAATACGAAACGTTATATAAGCTATAAAATATAGGCCATTATTAAATGCAGTAACTTCAGCAACAAGATTCAATAGTCACTCTCGAGATGTGGTTTTTTCGTGTGTAAGTTCTAAAGTCTAATTCCTATTAAAATAATTCTCTAGGGATTCATACGCGTTTTGCTAAAGTCACCCTTGCGTTCGGCAACTCGCGACAGACCTGATCGCATCGGGGCATACGTACGTGTGTATGTGTGTCCATGTGAGAGGGAAGAAACAGTTTTAAATTAAACTACGGCCAATTCCAATTTGATCCCGGGCCGGTGGATTAGCAGACGCCTGTCGAATGCAAGGACGTTTACAGAATAGGGGATGATTACTGCTTTCGCGTTTCTCCCTCGAGTATCCCCGTCGACCGACGTCCCGTATAGGAATTGTTTCGCGAATCGAAAGAATATTAATGGTGCGCGTCCTGCCGACTGGAAATTATGCCGTCAGCAGCGTTATATATCCCGGAAGCGACACTTTTGTTCTTTTTTTTTTTTTCGTTGTATTGTGCCGTTTTACCGGGTGTGAACGCGGCTGGCGCACACGGAAGGCGGCATTAATTAAATCTAGAAAACCTTTAATTACGGCGAGTTGGTTTTCCATACAAAGATGAGGAGCGGATATAATTACGGGCAGTAAGAATCGTCGACTTTTCATAAAAATCCAGGTGGGCTTTAGCAGAGAAACTGCATGTGTGGGATTACTTTTTGTTTGTGTGGCGGCAGAGAATAGCATCGCTGCACGCCGGAAGAAACGTTTAATGAGACTCTTTGTGCTTCGTTTACACTCGAAAATGACGCCGGGCTCCGGTTCGTGATTCGGTACCGAATTGTAGATTAAACTAATTTTGATTAATTTCACCGCAACGTTGAAACTTCTCGAGATTAAAGTTTAATTTCTTGTCAAGCTTATGAAATGAAGGAAATGTTGGAATAGTAAATGAAAAGTATACTTCCTAATATTATTTGAAGAGAGAGAGAGAGAGAGAGAGGAGGGGGGGAGAGTTGCCATAAATATTTTTAATTTCCCTTTTTAGAAGGGTATTTTGTCGCATTAAATTGAAAAAAGTTTGTACAGGAAGGATTGTCCTAATGCTATATGTTATTACATTAATGATGAAATTAGGTATTAAACGCATTAAATATTAACATACTAATCTATTATTGACTAATTGAATTATTATAGATAGCATTTGTGTAATGAATAAATAAATCAATATCTCTGTCTATATCTCTGCATATGAAATCTAAACATATATATAAGCTTTGAATGTAATGCATCGTTGTCTGGGCAGTAACACTTTGCACATAAAATATCTAGACATTTGTTACATATATGAGCCGTTATAAATCGGATTGCCGATCGCACTTTACTTTAGATATATGTGCAATTTAGTCGACATTACTTATTTCGTAGCTATACGAGGCAGCTGTTTCACCGTCGCGGAGTAGTGCGCCGCCGACATTTTCTCTGAATAGCCGCCGATCCATTCGGCCGTAAGTTTAGATTTATGCAGTAACGGTATGCTAAATGGAAAATCGGTGAAGATCCGCTCCGTGATATATGACAAAGATCTGATTTCATCCTCGCGTACACCAGTATAATACAATATACGGATCGCGATTTATGATTTACGATCTTTTACACAATAGAGTATAATTAATGATTTATATATATGGTTTTGTTGTAATTAATGAAAACAATTTACTGATAGCTGCCGATCCATGTTATTACAATTGTAACATTACAATTGTATTATTATTATTACTATCACAGCACTTTTCGCGCGGTCTCGCCATCGCGTCGTTATTCCACTAGAATTAACGAGAGTACAAAGCGCGGAGGATTTCGTGTGCGCACGAACAAAACGGCGAAACCCCGGCGATTAAGCAGTTCGGACGCTCATTCGTGCGGCTCGCGGGGAAAAAAGTTCGGCTTCGTAGCAGTCAACCGGACTATTGATGTGTTAAGGGCGGCGGTGATGGCTATGGCGGCCGTTACACGTATCGCGGCGCGAACGCATCTCGTAAAAAGCAATAACCGCTGCCAACTTTTATTTCGCACCCGCAATTCAGAAGGCGCAATAGGGCATGCGGCCGGACAGCCGGACAAAGCGGAGTACACCGTACAATTTTCTCGAAACGAATGCGTCGCCGACGGGGGCGACTTCTTTTGTGCCTGGGTAACCGGTACCCGGCGTGAATCACATTAACACGGCATTTCGCATCGGGTCGATGCAACTTCCTGCTCTCTCACTTCTCTCTCTCTCTCTCTCTCTCTCTCTTCCCTTTTTCTCTTGCCTCTCACTCTCTCCTTCTCTTTCTCTCTCTTTCTTTGCTGCTCGGTCAACATCCGCCCGTCTGCCCGGGTGTCCCCCGCTGGGCAACCGCCCGGATCGCTTTGCTCGTCGCTCCCATCGTTGGGTTCCCATCGCGTTCTCCCGGCGCAATTTTAACGACGAACGCCGTCCAAAGGATTCCCGAGTCGGTCTTTTGCATCTTCGAAAAAGATCGCACTTTAATGAAAAAAACAGAGCTTTTTCCATAACAGCTTGGTGCAGCTCGAGACTGCCAACCTCGTGCCGTTTCTCTTTCTTCAACGTCCCTGTAGATCGAGCGTATCGCTTCGGTTATATCGAACACTATATTGTATAATGCAATAGAGTGGAGCAATAGCAGGCGCCGACGATCCGCCGACGAACCCTTTTTTATAGGCTCGTTTGACAATCCTTTATCTCCGCGAGAGCCTTTCTGCAGGCTCGTGTCGAGGCAGTTAATAAAAATGCATGTAACCGTTCCCTCGTTCTCGCGAGAACAACGACTAGACAGTAATTGCGTCGGGTACGAGCAGAAGGGTACGAAACAGAATGGGATGACAGGTTCCCCAGCTTTCTGATAGGGAGATTTTATTGAATCCGAGCTATTTGAGCCGTTAATTCAGTTACGAGCACGTACGATAGCTTGGCTGAGTGCCGTG
>NJRQ01000386.1:0-48976 GCA_003063805.1 Aphaenogaster ashmeadi | reverse complement strand
GGCCTAGAGTTACGGCGATAATCGTGCCCCTACTCAATTAGACGCAGCTCGTAAGAAAGAAGACAGAATTCGATTTCGTCGGTAGTGCATTGCTCGCGCGCATATTTAGTGAGAGATGACTTGATGCATTCTAAATGCACTTTGATGTTAGATAATAATGTAACATAATGAAAGAATTTTATTTTGATCGTTTCTCTGATTGATGGAACTGCTCGCTTATTGATCGATAGAACCGCTTTAGTGGAGCTTCCTATGTTCAATCCCTTTACACGTGTATAAACAAGATGTTTCTACGTCTGTCTGTTTGGAATTACGGTATTGATTTCGTGAAATACATTTGTGTAAAAGTATCATTTAATTAAATCTAATTGTCTTAAATGAAAATTGTCACATCCGCTCGACCAAGCGACCTTATTTAATACATTGAGTGTCGACAGTTTGCAATAACTTCGCCAATATCACGCTATTATCTCATAAATTGCGAGCAGAAAATAGCGATGAAAAATACATGTTAAATATGTTTCGAATACCTGTCTGTCTGATTATTTTTTTTAACTTTTTACGAACTCTAAAATTTTTGTTGAGATTAAAGCATCGATGTATTTGTTTCATACGCTAGCCCTGACCATGCATGAAACATTGACATGACGATCAGATAAATGTTGCATATCGCTTTTAGGCAGATCTATAACATACAGTCGCGCAAGGACACGTAATCAATTAAACGCTGTTGGCGAAAAAGAGAGTGGGAGGCAAGAATAAATCGATAAAAGAGGCGCTTTTAGTTTTAGTTCAGTATTACAGGAGTTTTATAACGAATTTAGAGATTCCCAAGACAACTGTAGCCGCATGCTTGCGCCGAGACATGCCAACTAACAATAACGGCAAGTGCAACGGATCGCGTGTGTGCAACTGTCGATCCGGCTCAGAGGGATTCGTCATCAATCATGCGCAAAGCGATGTTCGTATAAGTATACATGGGTCATCCCATTCGATATGCCCGCGTATACTCCCCTGTTTCTGCATTCGCGCACCCACGACATCGACGACACCCAGGTCGCCCGTTTGATGGACGGCTCTAATCGCTATCGATCATTATTATACGGGCGCGTGTAATACACGGGGACCCCGGCTACGTCCTGCGCGAACCGCGCATATTATATATATCGACGTGTGTATAAAATAGGAAAACGAGTGATGTGAGTGATACTCAACGTCGCATCCGTTCGTGAATGATCGATCGATCAGACAGGTAGATGATAGACAACGTCGTCGTCGAGAAGTTCTTAGCCGTCCCCAGTGATGGAATATTTATTCTTTCTTTTCCCCGGAATGAAAATCAAGTGAGCGACTCTCCGCTTTGACATAAAGCCTGACAAGATTTGATCTCTCTCGCATGCTAAGAATTTACAGAAACACTTAACGGATCAACGTGAAGGCTTTGCAGATAAGAATTTATGATTATTGAAAAACACAGAGTGATTAGTCAAATTAAGATTAAAATAAACTATAATTAAAATTATTAAAATGGTTCTTAAATGATCAATCTCTCAATTTCTTTAGTTTTTATTTAATTATTAAAGAAAATTAGTTCTTCTAAATTCTCTGTTAAAATTCAGAACAACGAGACTTTTCTGTGTAAAACGCTCCGAAATCAAAACGGTGCAGAAATGAGGGCAGTTCGAAAAGACGAGAACACGTGATTCGAAAACTCGGTTATAGATTTTCCGTCTTGGGCAATACCGGAGTAACTTCGCATTATAGTTGTAACTTTGCGAGGAAGCGCGTTACAGTAACCCTGTAAATTTGCACGTCAAACTTACGGGTTTGTGATCCCGAAACTTACTGTGTATATCCTTTAAGACTCGTCAATGTCTCAATGGTATGTCGGAATTTCGTGCGATGCGGAAAGTTTAATGAATTTCGACGTAAGGAAAATTTAGTGGAGATTTAAATTGAAGTGTATAATCAGATAATTAGAGAGCGCTTATAATCGCTTTCGCGATATAATTTACTTAATGGGAAATCCGAGGGGTAAACCGCTGAGGGCATTGCGGTGTACAGATTTGGGGCATTAATGGGCATTACTGGGGCATATTAGTGGGCATTACATAAAAAATTCACTAGTAATGCCCAAAAATTGTGTACTTTTATTGTACTTTCGTGTACTTTTAGTGTACTTTGTGTACTTAGTAATGCCCAATTTTGGGCATTACTAGGCATTGGTGTACACAATTTTGGTCAGCGGTTTACCCCTCGGGGAAATCTGATTGTAAACCACAGTTTAATCTTTCCGTTATATCGAAGTGTATTCATATAAACAAAATAATGTTTTATTCATTCGTTTGCAGTCAAGTTTTGTAAATATATTTTATTACCTTCCCATAAATTATTTGAAAACGGAAGAATTTGGAAAAATGAACTTCCTTTTTAATCTATATTTTACACATTGTTTGAGAAATAAAACTGTTTAATTGTTCCCGTTATATATGACGGAAAAGTTAATATTGGTTCTTTTTCTTTGAAATTCTGCAAAAAGTTAATATGAGTTTTTCACTGTCGTACAATTTTACGAAGGTTGACACGTGCGCGATTTAATGCTATCGCCGGGTAATTCGTGCGTGATAAGTAATAAAAAGGAAGTGTGAAGAGCTTTTGCAACGCGCTTTTTCTGGCAGGGCGCGAGAACATCTAAGCCAGGATAACATGAAAAGTTACTAGTCATCCGTTCCCTTGTGTTCGACACACGCTATCTCGATTTGCTTCTCGTGATTAATTTGCGTAACAGCTAACCCGATTAAAAACAGCAATCCGATTTTCCGAGATCTAGCAAACGATTTTCGTGTTGTACTTTAAATCGATAAAGATGCCGAGTAGTGCAAAATTCGTGAGCTTTGCAAGTCCAGTTAGTTTTTGTGAAAAAAATGTAGATTGCTTTTATCAATGCTGCACATTTCTCTGATGCGTGCATTTTCATAATCTTAATACATTTTGATACGATGAGATTTATCATGTAATTTTATTTATATCGTTGCATGAAATCGAGGGAAACGAAGGATGATTTTTGCTCTGCGTATTCAATACAAGTAGTCGCGCAGAGTTTCTTACGGAGTAGCAGAGAAAAAGTGATTAAAATTAAAATCTCTAGTTATTGAATTTTATATTGAGGGATCAAAAAATATATATAGCGATGTTTCTTGTCAAGTTTACAGAATTTAATTTCGTGTGCAAACGTCGATCGTTAAAAGTCGCCGAGTCGGGGAGAAGCAACGGAGAGGTCCCGGGAAAACCAAAATAGGAGTCGACTCATCGGCGGTGACGCAGCTGCAACTGCATGACGGTCGCCACCTTCATCGCGACCCTTCCCGCTCGTTGGCCACGTGAACAATTTTTCTTCCAGCGTGTTACCGCGCGTTTCATTTTATTCTCCTTTTTCACTTTTTTTTGTTTTTAGAAGATCGCTTTTCCGCCCACTCGCGTCCATAAAACCAAAAGCGTGTTGCATGCATACGCAGGAAAGCGAAACGGGGTGGGTTGGATGGGTGGGTGCTACGGTGGTTCGCCTGACCATTTTGATCGCGCCAACTGTCTAAATCCTCAGGCATTGTTTGCGATGCTTTGTGTTGTTCCGCCGAGGTATTCACCACTCCTCTGAAACGAGTCGCTCTCTCTCCCTTTCTCTTTTGGTCACAACCCTCTTTCAACCCTTGCGCGAGCACTCCAGCCGTCGCGTTTGGTCGCGAATTTCTCTGTCGCAACTTTAGATACCATATTCCATAAGGTGGTTGAACAACAAGCCGGGTGGAAGAGAAGAGAGGGTTCGGCGACGAGTAATATAAGGGTGGTTTGATGCCGCTGGTAGATGGGCGATAGAAACGATATAGAAGGGGCAAACGAGTATGGGAAGGGGGCCCAGGAAGAGAGCCAGGAAGTGGCGTTCAGAACAATTTCGCGGTCGGATAATCGCGCTTTGGTTGTCCCCTGTTGCAGAAGAGGAGTGAGGGGAAGAGAAAGAGAGGGAGGATCAGAAGACAAGCGTAGTGGCGTTCTCATCCCCTTCGTATACCCGATCCGACGCGGGCGAATGTCTTATGAGCCATTTAAGAAGGAATTTACGTATTTGGCTCGATACCGGCTCGAATGGTGAAAACGCTCGTGATTTGCCTTATACAATAGTGGGCGTGTTTATCTGTGGAGAAATACGGTCTTTGGAAGGCGTCCCGAAACTAAAAGTATTTAAATAATGTTCGGTGAAATAGAATGAAATATAACGACGTTTAATCACGCCGTGTGAGAAAGAGGGAGAGAGAGAAAGAAGAGATAGTGATATCTATAGTATCTAATTCGGCCGGCGACGCAAATAGAAATACAGATATACTCGACTAAGTCGCGTCTGAAATATGCAAGCTCAAAGCATTTTCGAAGGAAACTCTTTCTCCCCCCTTTCTCTCTCTCTTTTATGGCTCTTTCCCCGCTTAAGCTTCTTCCAATCCTACTCGACGTGTCACTTCCTTCCATTCATCGTCAATCCCTTTTGCGGGCAACGAGTCACGTTCGGAGCTACCGCAGACACCGTGCACACGCGAATCCACGTGCACGCACACATGTATGAGCGGCGTCTCTCGATGGCGGGATCGGCTTACGTGTTGCAACTTAGAAGCAGTTTATTGCTATAAACCATGCCGTACGCGGGATCACCGTATGTGTATAGCGAAAAGACGTTGTTGGAAAAGATACACTCGCTCGCTCGAAATTGAACGTATAGGATTTGAGGACATACGATCATGTTACTCTTGGGGAAAGAATACGTACGTGTATGGGATCCCAGGGTGGCTGAACGATCGAGGACAAAATATTAATTCGCAACGTAAGGAATTAATTGAACACATTTATTCAGAGTTCAGCTCGTTCTTCCATCGTGACCTTCTACTATTTTTTTCTTAATTCATATTTTAAACAAAATAAGACTATAGAAAAGCCTGCGCTCTTTTAAATCTTACAATCTTATAGGGTGGATCGAAATATGTGGTATATGTCTGGGAAGGGAGTGATTCTACGGTTTAAAATAAGTTGAAATAATAAAATAATGGCTATTTATTATTTATTAAAATTGGCTATTTTTTTTAAATAGCCAACAATTATTTTTTATAATATTTCAACTAAATAAGAAATAAATCTGCAAGAAATAAAATTATTTTTTGTCTTACACAAATTTATTCGTCTATCTTAAGAGTTAACTGATTGAATTAGTCATGAGTCAACTGAATTGAATTAGTTAGTTCTGATAGTAGAGAAACCATATATTGATTATAGAACGTCTGTGGCGAGAACATTATGTCAAATATTAGTCGCTCAATTAACTATCAAAGTTCCTGTTTACAAAAACGAGGCTTTATTCAAAAAGAAAATTTATTCTATTATTTCAATTTATTTTGAATCATAAAATCACCCTTTTCTTGGTTGTATCACGTATTTCGAATCACCCTGTACATATATTTCTTCTTCGTGCCGCGCTGCCGGATTCTTCAGTTTCAGAGAAAATTCTTTCGCATTTTAAACCGTAATTTCGTGCCAGCAATTTCGTGACATTTTGATTTAACGATATGTTAATGCCGATCTACACGTAATGTCATTATGCGAAGTCGATTTTTATTGAGTTATGAATACGTTCCGTGGTGCGCGAGCCTTGGGAACTGAGCTATTTGAACACCCGGTGATCGCATTTATTTCTTAAATAAGACGATTAATCGATGTCCGATCCATTATAATCTCGTCACACAACGTTCTCGCTAATCCCAACAAGTGATTTTTCCGTTACGGAATCGATTCGGTAATAAGGTCGAATAATCGAAGCACAAAAAACTCGAGCAAATAATTAATGAGAGTAGCGTGAGGTAATAAGTCAGGTTTAATAAAGTACCGTACTTTCTCACGAAAGAAAAATCAATATTCAATATTTAATCTCTATAAAATCATCTCTTTTACGATTTATTATCTTACAGCTCAGTATCATGAATCAAGCGCTTCGCTCGTGGTTTATTCATGGGTTTTGTTATTACCTTTAATTATCGTTAGCGGACTCCTTAAACACTTTCATGCGGTCGAGTGGTAAGTCAGCTTTCTTTTTAGCGGCGCGATATTAATAATTCAGACCCACAAGGCTAATAAAGTTCGTCGTCGGAAGTTTAGTTTCCTTCCACGCTTGTCCCACCGGTTTATCGACCTCGTTTATCACTGCCGCTACTTTATTCCGTACCACCGCCGACAACACCTCACCGTCTCATACGGAGAGGTGCCGGCAGAGTATGGATGAGAAAATAATCGAAACTCCCTCGCAGTTTACGGCTACGTACATACGTTGCGTGCACGGACATGCTGCCGGCCGCAGGAAGGCACGTACGATCCATAAATACACCATAAACACCGCACAGGGAAAACGGGAAATCATTAGAGCGCCGTTCAATTTGCGGTACACCTTCGGAAAGGATGAACTCAATTTGGCCGGTGCAGCTGGGGGCCGGTTTCTAGTTGCGAAAAAGTCGTGTTGCGCTGCCGCCCGGTCCATTCTCGCACTTCGCAATAATCCGAACCCGGTCCCGGGCCGATAACAGTGAGGGAAGAAACAACGTAAACCACGAGTGTAGCGGAGGAAACGAGTGCAGCGAGTTGCCACGGCTTGTAAATAATTAGGTTTAGTTTGGAAAGTACGTACGTATATAGCAGTCACGCGAAGTTTCGTAATTAGTGAAATGCGCACCGATCTTGCTGTACGTATTGTCGCTGTACCTCGTATAAAACCCATGAATTTATTTTTAAATTATTTCTACACTTTAACATAGACGAATAGAAAGTAAAAATAAAAATATATTTTTTTATTTTGGAGTTACTCTGAACTAAAATACGTTTACTCAGAACGAGATTGATAATTGAAAATTGATGATATCGTAAACATGTTTTCCGTCAGTTTCATGTCAGTTACAAATGTCGCTTTAAGTAAAACCGTTTTCAAATCCGTTTAAGCGCATGCAGTTGAGATTTCTGAGGAGGGTCTATTTTTTGATCCTCCAGGGTCTATTTTTTGATCCTCCTTGATCGACACGCCAGGTAACGATGGAAAACTGATAGCGGTAATGACGAACCGCTGATAGCCTGTCAACTACCGACGTGTAGAAATTCTACACGTGAGCGACCGGGTGCTTACGCTCGCGCGGAAAAAGTACGCTTCCATAGGAAAATCTGGCGTGGCTACGTGATACAGGATCACAGGGAGAGGCAGTATCGTGCACCCGTCTCCCGATATCGCACGTACAGCAGGTATCGTATATATTTACGTAGTTCGCACGTGCAAGCCGCACTTACGTACACGCCGTTCACGAGCAACAACAGCAGCAGCAGCAACAGCGGTGCCGCTGCAAGCCTATGCAGGCGAGCATCCTTCCCCATTTCCCGTGAATTGAATTTTCATACATCCCTCCGTTTCGCGATACGTCAACCGGTTGTCATGCCAGACGCAGCTCGCGATCGATATCTCCAATTTCTCTGATCGCTTTACCGCGGCCATGAATAAAATATCGCGCGTCATTTACCCCTCTGATGCGATTTAGGGGAGGTCAAGGGTGCGGTTCAGAATGTATAATTTCGTTATCATATATAAGTCTGAAGATACTGATTTGTAATTGAAGACCTGAGAGATCCTTTTTTCTTCATAACCGTATACTTATTATAAGTTTATGTCTTGAAGGATACTTCTTACCTCCGAAGTTTCGTGTTATTTATTTAACAATAAGTAGCAACACGTCTCCATTTTACGATGTGCCAAAGGTTGAGGTCTCCGCTTATTCGTAGAATATAGTCCCGCGGCATCTCCGTTGTATTCTCGCTTTGCGACGCTTTGCATATGCTCGGTATTTTGACAGCGCATGTACGTAGAGAAACGCGTTGCTCGTAGAAACATAAGCGTTTGTGCATTAACGCTTTGCGGTTCTCTGCATTTTCGGTACGAATGTCTAGAAGCGCAAAGGAGCTTAGGGTCAATTGTAACAAGGGACAGTAGTAATATTCGGGTTGCGATAATTCAGCTCGACGGTTGCTATCCACGTCGGAAGAGGAAGCAGAGTAATATACATCAAATATCAGTACGCTCTAATAACGACACCGGATACATCATGTAAAATATTATGATGGAATTTATTTCTACTGTCTTTATATATATATATATATTTTTTTTTATTAGATTCTCCTGTTGCTAAGATGTCGTATTAATAAATTAAAATTGATACGCTCGAAAAAAGCAAAGGCTATGAAGGTTAATCGAGGCCGTGATTCGAGCAAAATAAGAGGAAGATGTTGTTATAAATTAAACATAAGTTTATTGAAAGACAAACATAATAATAAAAATAAACCGTTAACGTTTCGAACTTTACTTAGTCTTCTTCAGAACAAAAGAATTATTAGTAATTAAAACATCTTATAAGAAATTAACAGAGATCTAAATACATGGAAATCACGTTGTAGATACGTGAAAATCGCAGTATAACTTCCTAGAAATTGCGGAAAAATCTTGACAGTGTCATAATTGAATACATACCGACCACATCAAATATAAAAATTCAGTTATATGTAAGAATATGAAATTAACAAAATCATATTCAAACACATACCAGTTGCGCCAAATATAACAAATTCCGTTGTGTATAATGATGTATATTGAGTCATATATTTAAAACCGGAGACGGAATCATGAAGTGTCCAGTCACAAGTCCAAACCAAATTCTCCAATTAAGTTCAGCAATAAAACCGACCAAGCTTAGTAATAAATAAGTGGTCAAGTGTTTCCAGATAAATCTATGTGATGTAATAATTCCAACCATGCTTAGTAATAATTAAGTCGTAATTAATGCGACTGTACATTTCCCGATAAATAAGAAAAGAGATCTGCTGTACGCGGAAGAAAGAGCCAGACTGTCGTATTAAGGATTTTACTATTTTACCGCAGTTTTTATAACATTTTCACGATAATACATCTTGTTATAAGAGATACGCGCATCGAGTCTGCACATTTCCGTTTAATTTCCGTTTTATTTCTCACTTTTCTTACTTACTTGACAAGATAGCAATTTTAATTGCTAATTAATCTCTTCCGCGCAATCATATTGCTGACTTCTAAAGCGATGATAGAAGTCTCCCGTCAGTCATATAATTACGAGCAAATTGTAACAGCAATTCCGTGATCCCGACGCAATGAACTTTGTATCGTAAAAATGCATCTCGCGCCAACTCTAAACACCTCGGCTGCGTCTTAATTAAATTCTGCCGTGGTATTAATTATAAAATGAATTATCGTTCGGTTCGCGACGCCACCGCCCGCCCGCCCTCCGTCCTCGCGACGTCTTCTCAAAACGGGGTGAGACGTGCCGCCTCGGCGATAATATATTCCCCCGCTTTTCATTAGTACAGCCAGTTATCGCGCCTCGACCCCTTTGCCACACCGGTTAATCCGCCGTAGACCGGGGGACTTTCGGCCAATGCTATCGAAGTTACGTGAAAGCGTTTCCCATAAATAGGCACTTAATAGAGCGGACGTTAATTTTGAAGTTGCGTCGAAGGAGGCGATTTTACGATATCCCGAAACGCGAGCGGCTTAATTAATTTAATTTGACTCGCGAATTATTCGGGGCAGTTTCACGCGCATTTCGTCTACACGTGTGTGTAAAGCCGCATTCGTAGCAGGCAAACAAGCGCGAGCAAACACGGATGAGTAACTTGTTTCAACGAGTAAGAACGGCGCCGCCAGCACTCGTTTGCCTGGTCTGGATCTGACTTTACGGGACGAATTAAGCGCGGAACGGTGATACATATCCACGTTGTACTTAGCATGACGAAACGATATAGGCAGACTTACGGTGCAACCGCGGCAACGTAACATAAAAGCCCGTAATAATGAGCGTCCCGACCTCGACATGTGGGCCAAGCACCGACGCATCTGCATCACGTGTCTACTGCGTAGACTAAGCTGGGTGGATTCTCTCATTAAAGTGCGAGCAGCCAGGAAGTAACGCTCGGATGGGCACGCATTTCGCGAAACAGCATTGGATTCTCACGTAAAATCACGAGGCTCGAAGGCTCGCAGCGTCGCGTTTCTCCTTGTGAAACTATGTACCACGCCACTGCTTTTCAGTGGAAAATATTTACTCTGTTAGAGTAAATCTATAATCTGAATTTCAAGCTTGCCGTTACATAAGTTTGTTTCTATCGAACTTTCAGTTGAAATGATTTTTTATTCTATATTTTTTATTATGTACCCATCAATGGTGCTTTTCTATTGTCAAAAATGTAAATTCGTTAAACACGTTAATTTCAATATTCACGTACTCCGACGATGTTTTTTTATTTCGTTGGATAAGTCGCAACATTTCGTTGGATAAGTCACTTTGGAGTATATTTGCTTGGGCGACACGCGATATGCAAATTACAAACGGAAGATTATTAGTGCTTACATGGCAAGGCAGGTTTGATTACAAATGCTCTAATTAACGACAAAGCGTATCGTGGCCATTGATTTATTAGGGAGAAGGAACACCGAACAACGTACATGCGCAAAGGCAATTCTAGGTCTGTCATTAGTTCATACGGGCAAATGGTCCAAGGATTAATAGGAGGTTGATTATGTTGTACAATTTGTAGCTCTGTATCTAGCGACATATCTGCGTGCACTCAAACGGGACGTCACGCGGATTATCTCCGAAACGATGTCAATTCCTTGGTAAAGCAATCAAGGGAATGCAGAATACAGCAATATTAATTAATTTTATGTCTCGTTGAGAGTAGAAAGATTTATTTTTCAGACCAGAGAAAATTTTCGTGTCGCAGCAAACAAAGATAAAATAACGAAAGAAGTTAAAATAACACCAGAGAAGGTTCTGCAGGAAGGGACAAAAAATTGTTTATGCAAACAATTTTATTTAACTCTGGCCAAGCTAAATTATATATATGTTATATAAAAACTTACAGGTATATACTAGAAATAACGATTTTCAGAGCCCTTTTCTGGCATAAATTCCAGCAAATTATATACACTCTAATTGTGTAGAAAACGATACAATATTATGTAATATTATTAATTTGATATATGGCGAAAATACTGAAAATATGCTGAATAATGTAACTCGAACAAACGCCTGCATTTGTCAGCTCATACTAGTCTCTATATATCCTCATTTTAATTTCCCTAAAAATCATTTTCTTCCTCTTTTATTCTTTTTCATTTTTAATTTAATATTATTTGCGCTAATATAAAACTGTAAAGGCTATACATTTTTATTTAGTTTTTTAAATACAATTTGTTTTATATTATTTTATATATTAATTTTATTTTATATATTAGTATCATTTCTAATATTACCATAAATCACATTATATTGCATACGTATTTAGATATTTAATATAAGTTTGATTTAATATAAGCTCAAGCGAGATAATGTCAGCATATTCAGCTATTCGCCTAGCGGCACTGCAGATCGCTTCTTAAATGAAACCCGTCATCATTTAAACTTGAAATTTTCGAATCGACTATCTACGTGCGAATTTAGTGGCGAGGTAAATTTTGTGCCGTTGTATGGTCGAACGATTTCGATTTCTACTCGTTAAACTACGAGCGCTCGCTAGTATCACTTCAAAGGGGATAATCGCCGAGGGAATTATCGGGAACTCGAAATGGGGAATGATATCTTTCTCGTTTCGAACAGGAACGCGCAGGACACGAACGTAGTTTCAAACCCAGTTGCATAACCAGCCTCCGAATCATCGCGCACTTAAACGAACCTGTAAGTTTGGATGCAAGAGCGAGCTGACGTACGAGAAGCGACCAGCAGAACTTCTGGAACTCGCGGAGACGGATTACGGTAGGATGAATGATGCGTATCGGCTCGATTTTGCAGGATGACAGACCTCATGCTCGTTAAAGTGCGAGCGCTTCAAAGAGCTCTTTGAAAGGAGCACAGTCGCGGTGAGCGGCGAAAGCGCGTTATTGAGCTGGGCACTGCTAGAAAGCTCGGGAACGAAGTTTAATTTCAGAAGTGGAGGATGCGCCGCCGATCGATTCAAGCCTCCATATTGCAAGTAATAGTTTCAAATTCATATTGATGACTTTGTATCGTGGTCTTAATCTATCTGTCGAAATCTATACTTTTTGTGTTTGGACGTTGTCCGGGTTAGTAAATGAATTAATGAGTTCGAAAAATGGATATAGATGTTTCTCTCTTAAACTGAGTATAGCGGATATATTTTACAATGTTGGTTTTTTACTTGAAAAAAAGTGTATTTAGTTATATATATAAATCTTTCGGGGAGAGAGGGAGAGTAGTACATATTAAATTGTAATTGATTGTATATTGATGCTGTTATAATCAATTAAATGTTGAAATTTTTGAAGCGTTCTTGGAATGAAAATTTAAAATTCTTAAATTTTAATTAAATTTAATTAAATTAATACGTGTATTAATAACATAAAAAGTGACATAAAAGAGTGGAAGAAAGAAAAACAATACAATTTATGTGGGTAGACATAATAATATATTGCAATATAATTATAAGTTTGGACAGTTATGAAATTTCGGAAGTGTTTTATGTAATTTTACATAAGGATAAAAGGTATATAATATAACGTATATACAAGACAGGAAGAGAAATAATGCATTATTTGTGTTACTAATTCACGGCAATGGATAAATCTTTGTTTAGCAGTAACAAATTACAATTCTGCTATCGTCCATTAACAAATACAGCAGTTACGTTTTTTTTACGAAACGGACCATCGGTACATAAATTTAACAAGCACGCTATTTACAGCTGACCAATACTGGAACCGATAAATTGAAATGTTCGAAACAGTTTATAGCATATAGGTCGATTCCTTTCCGGTTCAAAGAGTCGATACTAATACGTGGTATTGTTTCTGCCATCAATAATGATCAATTTCATCCATTCTTAGAATGTTCCACATTTACTTCTCAATGCACCGTAGTTTTGAGAATATATCCGCTACGAAGACCATTGTTACGAGCTGGAATTATAAATTTAGTTATCAATCTGTACGAAGGTGTCTTATCGTGGGACACCACACAGTGGAAAGTTAAAAGCGCGTTCATCCGGCGCACTCGTATAAATATTCCACTATCGCCGTGTAAACTACGAAACTAAATTTCGTTCAGCACTTGCTCGGAGCACAGCATGAATGTCACATATGCCTTGCGGCGAGTTATTATTCTGGTCATTTGCTTAACAGAATTATGCAAAATCGCGGAGGTTCGGAACCCTTATCGTGGAAGCGACACGTGTGACTGTAGCGCCCTGTAATATATATTCATAAACGTTACAAAAAAACGCCCAAATCTCTTTGCAATCCTATTTAAACCCTGAGCGATCACGTTGCTGTGCTCTACGTTGCCGTTTAGTACAAGAGCAATTTTATAGATATGGAAGAGTAATAAAGTGGAACGGGCGTGCCGTGGAAATAGCGCTTATAAAGAAATACGAGACATAAAATTTCAACGTTTCAATACTTTCGAATTTATCGATATTATTAACTCTTGATTGAATTACAACTGATTGCGATGACCATTTTAATTTCTTGTTTAGCATTTAAAACGTTACTAATTTTTTAATACACAGTCACAATAATTTAATAAACGAAACGCATATGATATGTGAAATATGAAAACTATCGTTATAAATATCGCTTTTTTGTTAATTCTTGAACGTATAAAGCTAATTAAATTTACTATATACTATATATATTTATTTATTAATACTTAGAGAGTATATGGGTAAAATTGCCATTATCGAATCATAAATCTAATTCAAAAATATGCAAACAAGACAATAAAAATGATTAATTAAACATAAGCCGTCTTTCAAACAATTCTAAAGCACAAAACACAGAAGATTTATCGCAATTTGAAGCTTACAAATATCGGTGCGATTTTGGAATCCCAGTACACCATGATGCCACAGTGTGCAACGTGCGTGTTGCAGTGCCATTTTTCACCGGGAGTATGATAGACGAAGCGATGTTATTTTAGCTTGAGATAATTACTCCAGTTATTTTGGTACATATATATATAATCTACAATTGTTATATATATCTAAACGTATAAATCGATTTGTACGAAAATGTAAATGGTAATTAACAAACACGCTTCGTGAAATTGATAACGATATTGATTCAACCACAAATTGTTGGAAATCCGTATATTTTTGTATAACTATTGTTTTAATGGATCAAAAGATTATATTCTATGTAATTAAACCTAACGTATGCCACATTTACTCTTCTATATTTGCCGTTCTATTTTATCAGAGAAGATCTTGAGATTTATTAATTTTGCAAGAAGAATCTAAGATATGTTGGGAATCAAACAGCTCTGATTCTATTTCATCGCGGCTACTCTCGGGAAGATGTAATCCTAGATGATAATTGCTACGGGATAAAATGAGACGCTTAAATAATTACTAGAATTTAAATTTTAAAAGCAAAAGCAACTTAAAAAGTTTTACTCAAAAGTTAATAAGAGAAAAGAAGAAATTCTCTTCTAATATTAGGTATCTAACAAAATGGAAAAAACTGTTTATAGAAGACTGTTGAGTTTTCTCTCACTGTAAAGTGTAAAGTACCTATATTTATCCGAGGGACTTTCAAAAATAGTTGGAAGTTTATGCGTTAACTGACATGTTTTGCAGCGCTTCTCGTCAGAATTTTCCGTAAGCTTATTATATCTCCATGATGGAAGAGATTCTAAATTGCTATGGAGTTCAGATTTGATCTGTGTCGGGAACTTGTTCGAGTTGGATTGAACGGATTTATAATCTGCGAAGAGATCTGCGTAAGCGAGATTGCTTTCGCGTATTTTCTTGACAGTGATGATCCCGCAAGAAGACCCGTGGAATCTTCCGATGCTGATGATTGAATTCTGTTGCGAACTTTTAGTGTAGAAGTTAGATGCCCTTGTTAACGTTCTTGTATAACCGATTTATGGACAACCTCAACTGAGTATCATTCATTTCTAACGTTTTTATAATCTTAAATCGATTTTGCTCTTGTACTAAAAATTTTCGTATGTACACATATACATACACTACGCTCGTCTATCCAGCTTAATCAAATATTTTTCTATCGGTTATCTCGCATACGCCCTTCGATTGTTTCAGCTTGGGTCTTTGAAGTTGGCACAGCGAAGTTCGCACGCAACCACGCAATTATCATAAAGGTATTTTTGCTTCGTAGAAAAAAACGGAAGCTATGTTTTCTGACAACGCGCAATTTGTTCAATGTTCCTTATCGTGTATATTGATCGCGAATTTTGAAGAGAAAGAAAAAAGAAAACGAAAGCAGGGAATTTTTCAAGTAACTGCTAATTACGTATCACAAAGTGTATCGGCGTTATCATTTAGAAACGAGCGCGGATTATCATAAATGAAAAAGGATTGCGAAAACAGTCGTAGTCTTTAAACTGCTGCGCTTCAGTGAAAACGATGTATTATATAATCACATTGAATTCTCCACGAATTAACGATAATCTGATTTTATCGATATACATATCTCTAGATATAATTATTGTGCGTGTAACGCTTAAATTTAATTTTGATGATTACGCACATTCATGAAATTAAATAATTTAATAATGGCAAGAATCGGTTCAATGATTAATGCGTGAGTACGTGCCATTGGATATAATATTACATCAACGATTATAGTATCAAGTTATTTAATGCGATACGTGTGGAATGCATACTGTAAACGACAGTTCTGTCAATATAACGTTGTGTTTGAACATGAAAGGAATTGCGTAATGTCGTGCAATACACGTTAAATTCCGAACGCGTAAAATGGTTATTAATTATTATTACTTTCTATAAGTCCATATTATAATTGTCTAATTTTAAATACGCTCTTTATTATATCGTGCACGTCAATGTATTTTTGCAGCAGATGAAAATGCGATTGAATGTTTGCAGAAAAGCCGTATATTTTCAGATAATCAATATATTTTTCGATAAAGCAGCTTCTCTCGTTAACAATGCTGCGTGTCTTGTAATATTTTAACATCTAAAATATATAATTCGTGAAATCAAATTTTCATGAATTTCTGTCTCTGTCTCTTCCTCTCTCATTCTCTCTTTGTATTTGTAATTAATGAAAATTCAGCCTTTCACGAACTAGTTCATCTCTTCTGCCTCGAGCACATTCTATAATTATACAAGACAGCATCAAATCAGAGTAGAAAAATTTCCACAGCGTATTACAAATGCTAACAGGAGTTCAAACTGCGTATGTACATACGTACATTGTTCAAAGCACGTGCATGTTGCACGAACATATCATATAGTAAATAATAGGGACATTTGACCCGCAATGAAATTGGACGGTAACTCGAGCACAGCTATGTGGTTGCCTCATCACTATGGCACCGCTATCATGTTATACGATATGGAAACAGCTTAATGACGCGCAAACAGCCATTCAAATGTACGGAAATTATTTCTTTCCTGTTAGAATGATTGTACTGATTATTCCTGTACATCCTGTACAATGTGAGATTGAAATTTTCGTGTATAATATAATCTTCGCGATTTAACTGATTAAATGAAAACTAAAAACATTTTCTTCTATAAGGAGAATATAAAAATATAAAAATATTTAATAAATAACTCAGACGACTATTTTTTTCGTGATGCATGTATTTTGTTATTGTTAAATAATTTTTGTGAGGATGGAAATTAATAATTTCATGTTCGTTGCCTGAACTGTTCCTGTATTTCAAACACGGAAATTATAGTCTGAGTTTGCGATACTACATCTCGTTATTAAAGGTTTAATGAAATTGTTCAAGCATAGTATATCTTCTTATTAAAATAATAATGTATATTCTGAGATATAAATAGCGACCTGAATAAGAAACCATTTCATATAAACGTTTTAGTTACATAAATATAAATTTATGTGTTTCAATGCAATAAATTACAAATGAAAGTATATCATATAATTTAAATTTCAAGAAGTAACGTAATCGTAAAAATTAAACTTATTAATTAAACTATTCGCGATGAAATCTTAAAAATAATTTGCACTTATATAAAATCGTCAACATTTTAAAAAAATATTTACAATTTTTTAAAACAATTCAGATAAAATTGAAGTCATTCTTTTAATAGACAAAGAAATTCAAATTTAAAAGAATTCAAAATCATTACATTGCATAGTTGAAATTACAAAGTTGAGACTTTTTAAACGTCATTTTTGTCCTCATTACTCAAGTCCGAACTGAGATTCGAATGCCGGATAGATTGCATTTTGTCCGGCAATTTATCACCGTTAGTTGCACTTGTAGCGAAAGTAATTCGTCCGCGAAAGATTTGCATGCCGATGGACTGCCTCGCAGAGGCGAGCGTGTGTCGCGCGTGTCGACGAAATAAATCAAACGCGGGCGTACGATGGTGCAACGAACAATTAACGTGTCAGGGCTGCGCGCGCGGCTTTGTTACGGCAAACAAATCCCGCAAAGCCGTGCAGGATTCGCCGGCAGTTTTCTTCTATTCGATACTCGGCCAACCTGACGTACGAACTTGCTGCGCTTGGCGAACGAGAGAGAAGTACCGCAGAGGTCCTGACGCTCGAGAGTCAGGATATTCGATTAACGAGGGAAAGGAAGGGGCGGAATGATGCAACAACAGATCATGAAACAAAAAATGCGCTTGGTAAAGTATATTGATCGACAGCAACACAAACATGCGGATATAAAGATAATGAGGCGTACACCAAGTATAAAGCGTCTTGTTAGCCCTTGTGAGCTCTTCCTTGAAATAGTTTCTTGAAACTATTACGCGCGTAAAATTGGATCTTTTATACATTTTTATAAACATTCCCCGAGTCAGGAATGCCCTGTATTTTCAAAGAATTAGAGTTGTGGATTCTTTCTTGGAGGGTGGGAAAGGGACGTCTTTTCCTCATCGAGAATGCCTGGGAATTCTTTAATATTCGTGCAGTACTGCTCGTACGACCTACTACGTGCATTATTTATGACATACGCGTGAGGGGCGTTTAAGGGAACCACATTTTACTCTTCCCCTTTTTTTTTAGCCGAAGGAAATGACTTACTTTGTTTGGAGATATCGTAGCTCATAGCTGTCCTTGTAACAGGCTATAACCATTAATAAAGGAAGTAAGGGAAAGAATTACAATTTTTTCTTCAAAGTAAAAAAATAACAAGTTCTAGACTTGTAATTAGTTCATCAGCATAATTAGGCTTTAGCGGATATCGTAGTCTTCGAAACAATCGCCACAATTACAAGAAATACAAGAGAGCGAGTTTTGCACAGTAATCTCTCTTTTTTTAATTCGACTATAATCGGAGAATAAATTACAGATTTTTTTTACGAGTGTGTTACGGTTCATCAGGATGGATATGTTGTTTTATAAGGGTCTATTGTCCACCGTTTCCAGGGTGTAACAATGAGAAGTTGCTTTCTATTATGCAGAAGAAATGGAAATTGAAGTCGCGATACACAATGGTCGGGAAAATCGCCGAGAGATAACGTTTCCACAACGGCGGCATATTAATGGCGCCGGTTTTTCCGTATATTCGCGGCTAACGCGCGGCCGATGGAAATAAAGTTCGCGGTGCTGTCATCAAATTAGCGCGCGCGCACCCGCCGGCCGTTTTCACTCGAATGGACGCAACAATGAGAGCGGAAATGGATATTCGATGTAAATGTCAACGTAGCGCAATTCCGCGATAGCTTTATTGGTGTGTGTAGTATCTCATATCTCGCGGCGATCGGAAACTTATATTAATAATTTATTAGCTGTATATCTCTCTCTCTCTCTCTCTCTTTCTCTCTCTCTCAACGCTTGCTCTCGCATTAATGGCGCCAGTTTACATTGGGCTCCACGCTACATGAATTTTGAGGGATGGCGACGGTCATTGAACGTAACTTTAATGAGCTAATTAAGGATCCAGAAATTTGATTGCCCCATTATTTCCCCGCACTTCACTGATATCCGATGCACTTTTTCCCTAATAAGGCTGTTACACTTGTGATGCTGTTTACGAAAATTTTCCGATATAATTTTGACATCGTATATTTACAAAAAGACTTAACCCTTTCACTGCTCCAGACGTATATATTTACGATTATCGATTCACTGCACCCTTATGTGTTCCCTCATACACAAATAAAGATATCATAAGATAAAAAAATTATTTCATATGATTTCAACTCAATCCACGTCGATTATTACCTCGATTACTACGACATACTGTTACGAACGCATTTACACGAATCGACTGAATAAAATGCGCGCACAGCCGGCGCGCGTGAAAAATAAATGCGCAGTGAAAGAGTTAATTAATGCGAATGAAAGCTTACGTATTTGCGGTATTTGCCACAAGATTTATGCAACGATAGTGGACTGGTATTTCTTGTTGAATTCTGAAACGACGCTTGGTTAATAAGAATTCAATTTGTTGCCGTTTCGTGTCACAATGTTGTTATATAATTCCATACTTAGAGAATTCGGTTTCGATTTTCTCTTTTCTCTCTTTGTTCAATTCCAATTTATTTTTTAAACGAAGAATTGTACAGAAGGAATTTTGTTCACTGGAGAACGTGGCCTTATCATCATTAGACTTTTTTAGACGCATTGTAGGAAGCAAAATTACATTTCTTCGTGAGACCGCAAACTTCTCCTGAAATTTAAAAGAAAGGGAAAGAAAAGACAGATATTCGGAAAGGCGGGGGCAAAGGAAAGAATTTTCTACCTTTTCCGAATCGTCGTTTTCTCACGAGTAGTGCGTGCAGCGCACCGGTTAAAGACAAGCACGTGAGTGTCGCATTGCGGTGCTCTCACCCCTGAAATTGGAACTTGTACGTAGTTAAACCGTTATGCCTGGCAGTGTCGCGATATTGTTAGACCACGGCGGTAGAAACCAATAGTGATGTAGCCGGCGGTCTCGCTGAATTTATTCACAGCACCGTGGAATATTTATATGCGCTCTGTATCATGCATAGAATCGCCGGCGACGTCATTCGATGCATTACCGCGACGGGGTTGAAGTTAATTCTCATTGAGATCGATGCGCGCGCTGGTAAAACATTTTCGGGGTACACCGTAATAAATAATAATGCACTCATATGTTGATTTTTTTAAATGATTCTATTAAGAAACGACCGCCGCTGCTAGAATCACTGCAACTTTACCAATGTTTTTTTTTTCGTTTATTTTGGCGATATTTTTTGGATAGATAATGAAGGAGCGATTCTATATAACGATTTTATATTCACGTGTTTCAACATAGTCGAAATAGTTAATTGTCAAAATTGACGTCGAACATTCGTTTTTAATTATTTTTTTCTTTTGCTTTTTTTTACCATCGTATATTTGGTCTTTTTTTGAAGCAGATATTAGTAACAATAATGGTTATTTGATAATGATGACATTCGTTGATTAAATGATTGTAATTGATGTTAATTATTTTGTGGCAAATGTAAAATGTGCTTGATGAATATAAAATGATTGTTATTCCATAAATTATGGTTTTTTGGCTTCGGAAAATCCGCGGAGATTATAGCTCGAAACGCAAACGATAAAGAATCAATCTGTGTCCGTGACGCACGTATATAGATATAGTTAATTTATTGTAACATGATTAAGCTTTTGATGATACGTCAAACGCATTTCATTCGTGGCCCGCTGATTCATTTCATACTTTGTTCGTATGTCACGCACGTAATTATAGACGAGGGAACAAAGAGACTCATTTGCTCATTAAAAGTAACGCGTCAGTCTTTTGGTTGCGTGTCTGTTGTACGACACAAAGAGAGAGAGAGAGAGAGAGAGAGAGAGAGAGAGAGAGAGAGAGAGAGAGAGAGAGAGAGAGAGAAATGTAATTAATTAATTCTGCCTTTGACCCTATCGGAATAAGGTCTTAATTCACTTTGTATTTGACAGATTGAAAGAAACACGCTCGTAGCAGTGGATTGTCAATAATAGTAACATAATCTGAACACTGCCGCCTATATTTCAAAACCTTTCATTCTATAATTAGCTCGAGCTTACTAATTTCATTATACTGTAATGCAAGATTCACGTTGATTTTATTATATCTCTTAAGATAGTTATTTAATTTACAAATACAATTTCAATCTGATAGAAGATTGACATTTATACAATTACTTGCATGTTTACAGTGCAATTATTTCTATAGATTACATAAATTTAATTGAACGTATCCTATAGAGAAAATACGTATTCGCGACAAGATAATATAACGTTGTTAATTTTAAATTTTCTCCATTGCTTATTCATGCAAGATTAATTTCCGCGAATAAAGTTACCGTCGTGTTGTTAATTTCTTCGATAATTTCTACGATTTTAAATATTATAAATTCGAGCGCTACTGACGTTTGTGTGAGGAATATTCAATGAAAAATTTATATCTTTTTGCGACGCGAGATGGATATTCGGATATCGTGTAAAATCTGGCGCGGCTTATGATGTTATTCATTGATTCTATTTCTTGGCCGGCGAAGTGAATGTGAATTTCAGTCAGTATACGATCCCCAGACGATGCTTTGGATTGACTTGCTGATGTTTATGACGCGATTCGCCGCAAACTAGGAGGATAACTCCTCGAATGAGACAACAATTCCTAGCGTGACATCGAGAGAGGGGCGATAAGCAGGGCCGTTCTATTGTTGCTCAATATCTTTGCCAGGTTGCACGGAGGAAAGTACCTTTCCAATGTCGATATGACGACATTGGGCACCGAACCTAAACCTTATCTGGGCTCCCAAGGGACGTTACTGCATTGAAGAAACCGTCAGTACATTCCTTCGCCCTCTCCTGCTCGCGCCTGGAAAGGGCTGTTTTACGTTTACGGCCTGCTTGCGGTATTTAATGGATCCTAAAACGTCCAAGTACCCTTTACCAGCTCGTGCACACGTTCACTCGCGGCTCACTTGTACCTCCCCTTTTGTACATATCACTTACAAGAAATATCCGTAGGTTCGCTCACCTCCCGCTGCCTTCGCGGAGGTTTTATGGGATTGTAGAACGGCCTCAAATAAAGAATGTCCACGTTTGAGAAGGCAAACTGTGACTTTACAAAAGTTTCTTTCTCTACGCCACTTTGGCGAATGATATATTCTTTACCGTGCAAGAGTTGCGATCTTTTAAACGGCAATTCCGAGAGCAGATGAAAAATGTGTGTAAGATATTCTCTCTAGGTATTCGTTCGTTCATTTATTCATTCTAGCGTTATAACAATAATATCATTAAACATTTACATATACGAATTATTTCGCAATCACCGTATTGTACTTTAATAGCGTTTTAGAGATTAGAATCGAAGAGTCCAGAAATATAATAATAAATAAACGAATAAATAAACAAAGAGGCGAATATAAGGCTATTAAATATCTTTATTGCACAATGTATACGCAAAATCTGCTGTATCGCAAGCAATCGCGTAAATTATTATAATGTATTCCGAAGAAAAATAACTTTCGTCATTTGTGCGGCTATGTCTCGTGCAAATCTACATAGCGTCATTCCAGACTGAACAACAAAGTTACGAAGTTTCCGTTTTAAAATCCTTGTTTCGCATGAGATCGTTCGGTGTAAAGACTATTCTGATCGTAATCTATCTTAGAACGAAGGAAGACCTCATTAATCAGATTTCAATCGATTAATATGTGCGAAAGTAAGCGATTTAAGCTCTAATTCAATTTCTATGACCTCCAAAATTCAGGTTTCTAAATTTATTATCACTTAATTTATTAATGTTGTAAGTTGTAACATAATCTATATGTTACATTATATTATAGTATTAATAATATTAAACCTTACGTTTTTTAATAATATATCAATTTATCTGATTTATTTAAAACAAAGATTTTTTAAAAATATAACTAAACTATACAATTTATTTAATATTAATAAAAAGATATTAATTATATTGAAAAGGAAATTTTTACTTTGTAAACTTGATCGATTGTTTTACTATAATTTTAATTAGAAAATTACATCTTTGATTTATTTTGTTACAAATCTCATTTTAAATAATGAGATATTGACCCAGTAACGAATATTCTGATCTATCAAATTATTAAGTCAAATTATTAAATTATGATATAATCAGATTCTAGTTTATCCAATTAATCCTCTACGTCTAATTTCATCTCTTCACATTAATAAAAAGTGATTCTGTAATAAAATCAGGTTGAAACGTAAATCGTTTGGCAAACCCGCGTTTAACGCGCTGCAATCGCAAAATATCCGTTTACCTAAATATCGTTGCTTCGTCACTGACATGTAGTGGTATATATGTGGATTGACGTATTTTTCGCATGACCCTGTGAAGAGAAAAAGAGGCTCATACTTCTTTGCGAGGGTGTCACGGCCTCCGACGTATCGATCAGTCTTAGGAGCACGGGTATCATGAAAGTGGTACACTTCGTTTGCGCCCTGCTTTTATTACCTCACGGCCGCGAATGTAAACACGGAGGCATAAGAGAGTGCGTTACGCCACGCTAGGAACTTTGACTGTAAAATAACGCGAACGCTTTCCGAACAGAGATGAGTCTGGATGTAATCTCCCCTCCTCCCTCCCTCTCTCTCGTTCTGCTCCCTCTGTCTTTAAATGAATCGCCATCACCGTCGTATAAATACTCATTGTTTCCTCGATGCATCATTGCGTTCTGTCGGTATTCGCCATGCTTTATATCGTCGTCCGTCCGGAGAACGAACGGTCATTTCTCCTCCGATGTATTATACATTTCCGCTGTCAGCGAGCGCGACACGGCCAATATTTCCCGCGTGATAAATCAAGCATCGGTGGCATGCGTTCTGCGGTGCACAGCGTCCGAAAGGAGCGGATCTGCCTGCGATTTATCCGTGGGTTTGAGGGTTCGTAGGTATCGTGATCAAACGGCGCGGATGGCTGATAGATGCGTGGCTAAGATAAGCGAGCTAAGGCGACGTGGATTCCTAGACTTCGAGACTAAAAAAAGAATAAAAACTATGCTAAGGCTAAGGCACGGCTATAGCGAATCTCGCCTAATTGCTCAGTCGCAGCTTGCGACCGGCTCGCGTGTAACCAGACCGCGGCTCGCAAGGTTGAGCATCGGCCGGGCTACCCTCGTTTCTCGCGAATGGGGCCGCTCGATCGCGTTCGGTCACACGTGTTTTATGCCTCTTGATTTATTCCCGTGTGCCTGATACATATATGTATCGGGGGTCCTACATCGCAGACAGAAAGGATACGAATCGATGGACGTTGGGGGAGGGATGAGGATGGCGCAGGACGAGATGGAAGCGTTGGAAAACGGATCTCGATGAACATACTCGTGCGCCTCGCGTGAGAGGATCGTCGATCTCGTTCGAGAATCGTGAATAGAGGGTGTCTAGGCACGAGGGGAGGGCAGGCACATATTTGTGACTAAGGTCCTGTATGCATCTGTCAAGTAAATCGGATCGCTCTATGGTACCTTATATATATGTACGTTATCGTAAATTTGATTAATTTGGTAATTATGCAAAAATCATAAAAAGGTATTAAATTTGCCTAAATCATTGGTAATTATATATAATTTCTAATAATTATGCATAATTGCCTTTGAATGAAAATAATAATTATGCATAATTACCATTGAATGAAAATCAATGGTAATTAAATTTATTTAAAAAATCAATTGTAATAAAATTTATTAAATTCACCACAAAATCAATGGTAATTATGTATAATTGCCAAATTAATTAAATTTATGATAACATATATACCAGAGATTATTTAGGATAATAACTTTTTTCCACATTACCTTAAAACTTTGATGTTATACTTTAAGAACGCTTTCAACAACACTTCTCCGATTTCATAATCTTCAAATGTATAGTAAAGTGGCTGAATAGTAATAGTTCGAAATAAAGACTCTTCTGGATTGAAGAATTCTTCTTTGCAATATCCCTTAGAGCAATTGCTTGCGTTATCCAGAAATGAACATAACTTTCGTCAGTTTTTGCAGACGTTAAAGGGGAAACGAGAAAGTGGAGCGTTCTAGCGCTTTCTACCTGATGATTGCGTTGCCATTATTCGATATATGGTGTTCACATTCACGCGTCGCTGCATTCGCCACGATGTTTGCTGGAGACTTTTAAGCGGCAATGCTGGCTGTTTGATTGGAATCGTTTATTTAGAAGAGTCTCCGGGCCGAGTGTTTGCGAGTGCAACGCGCTCTTCGTTGGAAAGCTATATAAAGCGTTTTTTTTAAAAGAAGCTATTTAATTAGTGTTTTAGAATGTTCGTACACGCGCCGATCGATCTTCGTGAATGCGTGAGGTTTTCCTTTTTCAGACCTTTTAAGAGCCATACCCAAGCCTAATTACGCAATTCGGTTGCGAGAAAAGATATAAAAGATGTACATTTACTTTCCGCTATTACACGCAATTCGACAAACCTTCCACCTCTTTCCGCGTGGATTTCTCTGTGTTCTCCACGCACTTCGATACTACAAATTTATTTACGTTTGCTTTATCGCTCCGTTTTCGCATTATACAATTGCTTTGTGGAACGAGTACAATTTTGGAACAGCAAGTTGGGAAGCGGGCAAATTTGTTGGTAAAGTGATTAGTCTCCATGAAACTGGCGTCTTCCTCCGCACTCTACTTCATTGTAGACTACATAAAATGGAGTAACAAACGTGCCGGCACTTGCTATCTCGGAGGTTGGGTACCTTCCAACCTCCCTCTAAGTACAATTTAAGCGCACAATTATAACAAATAATGAACCTTTGAAAGAATCAGCATTTAGATGGAGTATTAAGCTCTGAAAGTCCGGCTAGCCCCCTTTAAATATCTTCGTGATGTGATTTCACCACTTACACGGGCAACTCCCGCGAGACGGTATCCGTTAGTGGATTATTAAGATTTCTTCCGGTTATAAAATTCTACAAAGACAACTTTCGCAAGCTTTTTTACTATCAAAGAAGGTAAAACGGATGAAAGGATGAAACAGGCGTGTTCGCTGAGCTCCGATCGAGCACCGTTTTCCTCGAAAGTCGATATCAATCACTACGATAGAGCGAAGCGGGGCGCTGGGCGGCGTACCGTATTATTTCTCGCGGCTAAAAATCCCACGGATATTAGGCGCGGTCGATATTCAAATAGCGCGTCACCGGTCGCGAAAATAACCTGTGGCGTTCTACCGAGTTACGATCGCGTCGGCCAATTTCCGAAAACACGCCGAAAGGTCGGACTTGTTACGGCGCGGGCGCCGTGGAAATCAATCGCGGTTGTACGCGCCGGACGCGCGAGCGCGGCTTAAATTGAAACAGAGCCTAGGTACCTAGGCTCTGTTCCGTACAGACGGAACGGCCTGGTCCCAAACGATACCCACGAACTATTCATTTTAACGTCCTCTTCCGCCACGGTTCCGTATCGTTACCGCCGTCCGGCCGTTACGGGCAACACCGTCCGACGCCCCTTGTACATCCCTAAGCCTCGCGCTCGTATCTCACCGCACTAAAGCACATTTGGCCTGACACTGTGAAATCCCAGGATTTCATAAAGCACATCACGTACAAGTGCGCCGTAAATATGTATTATATTAGAGGAGACGGTGGCGGTGGGGACGAGGGGGTGCCAGAAGCAGGAGCACCCCTAACGATGTACGCGCGGGCGCGCTTCGAGCATTAAGCTCGCGCGTTCGTGCGGTCTGCGTTTCTTGCAATTAGGCTGAAAAGGGGGTCGATTCACGAATTAGCGCGATAAGGCGAACACGATATAGCGCGTGGTCGGCGACCCGTTTTTAATATGTAATAACGGCTTAGGACGTCGAAGGATTATACCGGTGCTCGTATCTAATTTGCAACGGAAAATATGATCTATTATAGTGGACCGATAAGAGCCTGCGAGCGACGCTGAACGCCTGCTTTTACTTCTGATAATGGTGATCGATAAGCAAACAGACCGAGCAGTCCGCACACGAAACAATAGTTATATATAAGTATATATAAGTGCTATTTAATTACGTTCCAAAATTGTCGCGCTCGAAACAATATTCATATATAGGTACACCGAAAGAACGATAAGGTTGCCACAACCACAATAATATACACTGAGAAAAAAGCTGTTGCTTCAATTAAAGTGTTATCACGGGGTGCCAAAAACATAAGTAGTTCATTCAATTGTATTATTAATAGACCCAATATTTGGGATTATTAAAACAATGATTGAATTATTAGTTTAAAAATGCAGACATTGGGTCTAATAATAATACAATTGAATGAACTACTTTATGTTATTGGCACCCCGTGATAACACTTTAATTGAAGCAACAGCTTTTTTTTCTCAGTGTAGTAATATTTGGTACAGCCACGTCCTGTGGTTGTCACATTCACATTGAAGTGAAGGCAACTATATGCATTTGGTACAGCAAACATAGTGAATGTTGAGACAAACATATATAGATGCACTACACAAAACAATGTGAATGTGACAACCACAGGACGTGGCTGTACCAAATATTACTATTATTGTGATTGTGAAAACCTTATCGTTTTTTCCGTGTAGATGAATAATTCTTTAGTTTGACCTGGATTTCGCAGCGCTCAGAAAGATATATGACCTTTTTCAATGTTCCTCCATATAGATTTTCTCAGATTAAAGTGGCAACGAGAAAAAAGTTCTTAAGAAACTATGATCAAAAAATCAAAATGCTTCACTCTCTGTTTAAAATTTATATAGAATATTATTTGAAGCAAAATTAATGTCACATTAAAATTTCAAACCGATTGATCGTGTAGTTTCTAAGAAAATAAAAGGTAAAGTTAAAGTTTTATGCATGATATCTTATGGCAGATGCATCAACAAGTTTAAGGTAGGCAGCCTACGCACTTCATGCTATAACCCATATTGTATATATGAGATTAAATAAATATTGCATATAACTCTTTTATTCTCATGTTTTCAATTTTTAAAAACCATAACAATAACTATAGCCAAAAAAATAGAAATTAATCTTTTAATAATTTAAGTTAAAAATATTATATCTATAATTGAAGTGTCTATAAGGTAATTAATTAGGGGGAAGACGCCAAACATTTTGTAATTAATTTATAAAAGAAATAATATATATATATATATATTTCGATTAATTCAGATAAACGTATTTGTTACTTAAAGAATACAGTATTAGAAAACACTATAAAATGAACATAAAGTAGTAGTTAACTTATAAACTTATAAACGAATCCTGAATCATGGTTGCTTGGCATCTTATCCCATTTGGTATCTTCTCCCAATTACCTTACATAAATTTAATAAAAACTTAAATAGGTAAACGGCGAATATGAGTCAAGCGCGGTAATTAATGCGCAATACAATTAATAAAATAAATTTATTCTAACTTCATAAGAACGTTTCGGCTCAATTTGGAGCCATCCTCAGCTTACAGTTATTGAAGAGATGGACCCAGAGGAAGAGAGATCCTTGTTAGAGGAATGTCATCAAAAACACATGGCTGTAAGGCCTAGAGTAGTGTGAGTGGACATATATTCCACTCCGGGTCAATAGTTGAACATAAAATTTCGGTCTATAAAACAATTAATAAATACAAGACATAACAAGCACTGCGTAGCCACCTGTTAATAAAAACTTTAATTTTTATTTTCTTAGAAACTATACGGTTATTCGACTTGAAATTTTACTGTCATATTAATTTCGCTCCAAGTAATATTCTATATAACTTTTAAACAGAGATTGAAGCATTTTGATTTTTCGATCATACTTCCTTAATATCGTATAAATAAGTTCTTGATTATCCAGCGCAATATTCGCGATATCGATTGCCAACGCGACTCTATTTATTTCCCAAGGCACTAACGAGAATCACGCTGTTGTAAATTACACGCAATAT
Organism: Aphaenogaster ashmeadi; assembly: GCA_003063805.1. Lineage (NCBI taxonomy): Eukaryota > Metazoa > Arthropoda > Insecta > Hymenoptera > Formicidae > Aphaenogaster > Aphaenogaster ashmeadi. The sequence goes on along the minus strand of NJRQ01000386.1, from coordinate 20,009 downwards.
TTCGCCAGCGTGGCGTCGCGCGGCAATCGTTATATTTTGCCGGAACGATCCGCATCGCCAATTTCGCAACAATCTGCATAAGCGCGCTGCCTGCATGTCGCGAGGCGCGTGAGTTTCGTTTCGGCCGTTGGATTTTCGGTGATTATCGCGAAACTCAGGTACTCGTTAGAGAATCTAACAGATTTGCCTGCGCGGGGTGCTCACAGGAGCGTGCGGCCTTACGACCGAGGTTGTTATCGCTGACTGCGTGGATACGTCGGCCCCGGTAAAACTGAAAGCGTAAACGCGAACCGCAGAAAGCTATTCAAACAGGCGTCAGTGACAGACGAGTCCCAAGTAAAATTAAATATATATAGAGTTATAGTATAGAGCTCGGATGGCGGGTCATGGAGATCTCGTACTATCTATCCACCGCGAAATCGATCCCGCACGTGTTCTACAAAACTCCACAAAAAGCTTTCGCTTCGCGTTTATTTACCATTGAAATAGATGCGGCAATAAAAGAAACAATAGAAGAATATTGTTAGACGATTCAAATTTTATATTTCTCTTTTGCAAGACTTGCCAGAAACGGTTTTCCTCGTGACAGCGACGTTACTCTGACAGGAAATACAGAATATTTGTAGAAAGAAATTCAAAAACTTCGCTGCTCTTATTGCTGCGTAACGTAAAATAAATTGCAGATATCTGTAATCGTATGTATTTGGGAGATACAATATTTGGCATTATGCTCTTCTTTCATTATGCGCTCGATTTTTTTATCCGTGCTTTCAGCCGTTCATAATGGATAGCAGCATCGAAGCCGATGCAAATATAACGATAGTGTTCGTTGATGGTAATGTATGGCAAGCGTGGATCGACACGTCGATGATAATGCATGAGAAGCATCGCGCCTTTAGTTAATGAAAGATTAACCGGATATTAACTGCTGTCCGGAAATCTACGCTTATCGATTCGCGCGGATGCAAAAAAATGAATAAATAAACCGCGCATTCGTTCCACTTGAAGTATATTTTGTGCGCTTTGTATAGTCGAGAATTCTACTATAGAAAATTATGCAGCTTACCATGTTTACAATTTTCCTATATTACTACTTTCTGATATACAGGAAGCACAAAATAAACAATAGCGATAGATATGTTAAAAAATTTAGTTGTTTAGCAGCATTTTATCGATAAATTATCGGTAATTAATTATAAACAGCATCTGTTAAACAAGTTATGCGAAATTGAGGTTTTCATCGGTTGGCGAAGTAGATAAACAAGATGCTATTACATTTATTGCGTGTAAAACTAGATCGACCGTTAATTTATAATTACGTCCGGAAAAACTCCGCTGTTGCTTCGCTTTAAGATTTATTTTAAACGGGAGATCGAGAAAATCTTGAGTCTTCACGAGATGCGTTTTATACCTCATTATTGACTTAAACGAGAGAAACTTAAAATACGTTGGCATATTTCCGTTTTACGCGAGTCGCTTTGAATATACAGCGGGTTGTTAAAAACGGATCGATGTTATAACGATAACGTGATGCACTCTCGCGTTATTAATCTCTCCGGTTGCTAACGGAAACGCTTAAGCGTGCCTTATCGCGTCTCATTGCACCTCACCGAGCGGATTTCATTTTGCGTAGCTCCCGCACGATTAGTATAACTATGAAAGTGCAGAAAAAAAAAGATAGAAGCAGACATCGTCCTGTCAGCTTTACACCCTGCTCGCGAGCGAAGTTTGAGCGGCGTGAAAACCCTTCTCCATTCAACGAAAAAAAAAAAAAAAAAAAAATCGAGGAACGTGCGGTTACACGCACGGAAAGGGACGCGGGCAGATCGGCGATACGGCAGCAATAATTTATCGACCAATTTGCCGGCATTGATATCTCGCGATTAAACGCTCTACGTCCGGCGATTGCCGAACTTCTCTGCTGTCCGGCCGAAATTGCAGCGCGACGAGTTTCGCGCAATATCGATGTGTTTGTACGCGCGGCTGTCGGCCGTCGTGTCGTCCACGGTTCGGCGAAATATCGTTTTTAAAAATTCATAGCGTTATAGGCATGTGAAATATCAACAGCGCCGAAAAAGTCAGTCCCCCGGCCGATGGCGCGGTGTTGAGTTTAAACTTTATGTGAAAACACGCGCGCGGCAGCTAAGAGGATTACAAATACTAATCTTTACCGTTCGACATGTTTAGCTTCGTGATCCATTTGCGTCTGCGTACGGGCCAGAGGGACGTCATCGAGGCGGTGTTCCCGGGGACAATTAAATTTTGGCATTGCATGATTGCCGTTAATTGAATCCAATTACTTTCGCAGCGCTTCCCGGTTAAATGCGGTGTTGACGTAACAACAAATATTTTTAAATGTTATGTAAAAAGTTGAACGCGGCATCGCGTCGAATAAATCGCATGGCGCTGCAAAATAATTCTATCGCGTGTAAAAAAAAAGAGATTGAATACGTTGATACCTTTTTCAATTTTCGTGCTAATAAATACGGCGTAAATAAATCCTGCCGATCATAATGGACGGTTTTTATCGAGTGCGCATAATGGAAGTTCATACCAAGTTATTTTCGTACAACAATAACGCATGATAAAGTGATAATTATATCGCGGCTAATATTGTTAAAATTATCCGTGTGCAAAACGCTGCGCCACAAATGCATCATTTTATTAATGCGCGATTTATTATCATGGTAGAATTCATTAATTAATTCCAGCGTGCGGCTCCAAGATGCGGTGATTATTACGGCAGATTTATGCGTACGCGGCGAAATTTTGTAATGCGGGCTTCACATATATTTGTGACACTCCCTCGATACGCGACCGTGCGTATCCAATAATTCGTTAAAAGTGCATGACACATAAAATCACATTGGCGCATAATTTTCTGTTTCTTTTTCCATTATTATAAATTAATTTGGCGATTGTCTCTACGCTTGAAATATCATCACTGTGTACACTGCGAATGTAATAATAATATATCAATGTACGTCCGACTTGCGGAGGGTCATATAAATGCGCTGCGAGGTGTACAAATTCTATGCGCAACTGCGAATAGCTTAAGAGAGAAGATGCATATTCCGCGGAACTCGTGCTTAAGACCCGTGTCTCAACATAAAGAAAGCGCGCCGCCGTTATATGATGAGACAGGTTGCCGTTGAGACGGGAAAATTCGATATAAGCTGCCGCAGAGTTTACAGTATCGCGCACTCTTCGGACGCACTTTATGAAATTTACACTAACTGCATTACCGTGTCTCCTACGCCCAGCTGAATACAATTTCGCGAGAAATATAAGCTCGGGTGACGTTACACCGTATATCATTTTCGAACTGAAAAATCTTTGTTGCAAATTCATTTCCCGTACGCGTGTAGAATCGCAATTTATTTCCTTTCCTAATTTCGTACTTCTACGTGAGATGCAGCAGATAATTGTTGCAACTCTTCCTTGCGCTAATTTTTTTATTTAATATCTCATGTACGAGCATTTTATTTCTTGTAGACTCGTATGGATTCTGCATTTTACATTGACTATGTATTTGCGGATTTTAAGTTTTCTCATCTACAGTATTGACGCAGTTATATTTATTTAAAGGGTGCGGATATCGATCGAATTCGCTGAATGACTTTGGGACGCTTTTATGTCGTGTCGCCCCGAATTCTTTCAGAATAAGTTAATTGGAAAACTTTCTATAGTTTTCTAAGTTTTTGTTCTGTTCTTTGTTCTCTCTCAAGACACACGGTTTGCTTGCTACGAAGATTTCCGTAATCCTGAGTCAGCATCTTCGCGCTACACGTGTAAGTTAAATGGTTTCTTGTAGAGTCGATTCTGTAACGTCATCAAGAGGAGTGGTTTGCACTTGCCAGTGCTCGATATTTCAGATTAGGTGACGCTGTATAAACTCGCAAAATGTTATAGCGCATTCTTTATGCATCAACGAGGTGTATCCCGCGTGTTACTTTTTAGTCTTGCACCCAATATGAAGTGATGCAACGACGGATCGCTAACTTGGCGAACGTGCCCAATGTAAAGTACCTTAAAGTTTTATCTTTTAAGCAATGCTTCGATTTTTTATGAGTTACGTTCGGAAAGAGCGTCGTATAATCGAGAGGTAATATAAAAACGCGGCAGCAGACTTGATGCAAGAAAAATCGAGCTTTTCTCATCAGCACCATGCGAAAGAGTTGTTTTCGCAGCATTATTCATACATCTCAGGTCAGTGGCGTAGCCAGGGGGGATTAGGGGGATAAATCCCCCCCGAAATTTTGGAACCAAATATGAAGATATGAAAATGAAAGGTTGAAAGCCGAGAGAGAAATGAAATGGTAAATGCTGTATGGTAATGCCTTATAAGGTTAAGAAAATGTCCTGAACGAATATTGTTATCTTATTTAAGGCCCCTGGATACTCTCGGCTAATACAATGATCGAGTGTCGCGACGCCTACTGGAGGAAGTTCGTAGCTTGGTATGCTCACAGCTTGAAATTGCAAGATAAACGCCTTATTGGTAAAAATAAACAGCGAAAAATGATGTATTTCAATCCGTGAGTCTCCGAGCTTTTTAAGCCTCTCAACTCTGATCATGGATAATTAATTTTAATACGATGAAACAAAGGAAAACACGTCAAAAAGTGTACAATTGTCTTGCGGAAGATCTCTTTGGTAAAATAACTCATTTATCGTATCAAAAATGGTCCATTAGTGAGCTTCAGTGTGTTGGTTATGTTAATGTGCTGTCTATTGCCTCAAGTAATAATCCAATAAAGTGCCATAAACCGTTTTCCAGAACAGTGTTACTTCGACCGCATCAGCTGTCAATTACTGTTTTTCATTGCACTGTTAATACACTTATTATATTAGGACTAGCAAACTAATGAGCAGATAAACGTACAATATGCTTTCCTCTTTCATTTGAGCCCTTATATTCAATCGTATGGTGACTCCTTCTTATTTGAGATCTTCCGTAAGAATTGTCCATATTTTTTTTTCATCGTCTCTGACGTCACAATTCAAGATGGCTGACATAAGTATCCAGGGGCCTTAAATAAAAAAGTTATGAGTTGTTCTGTGATTTTAATTTTTTTTAAATCCCCCCGAAATAAAATCCTGGCTACGCCCCTGTCTCAGGTAATTTGTTACACAGCTGCATCATCTTTTCGGTATACTGCCTCATAAACGTAGAGGGCATCAAAATAGAAACTGTATTATGATATGTTTTTGATAGAACAATTTGGAGTATTACTTAAGGAAAGATGATGTAGAGCAGCAGTGTAGTTTATTTTACACAATCACTGATAAAGTTACAAATTTTTTAATTACGTTATTTATAATTTGTACGTTCAGAATTCGTGTGCAATACATACAAGGCCAATATTTGAGACTACATATAGAATTTAAGAATATTTTCCAATGAAATATTACTTAAAAGTCCGATTAATGCTTTAGTTGATATCTTTTCTTAATTTGAAAGTAAATGCGCATTATATTTAATACAGATGTGATTGACACATAGCGTTGTTTAATTTCAAAAAAACAAATTACGTTCATAAATTTTTTCAACTATGATGAATTTAACTTATAAACTAAACAATAAACTAATAAACTTAATTAACTTATAATAAATTTGTAACTAGATTACCTAGATTAGTAAAAAAGTGATAAAATGTAAGAGTGGCTACTTTGATGAAAAAAGTATCTAATACTCTTTAGTGCTTCTCATCTTGTAAAAAATATTTTTGTAGAACTTTGAAACATTTTATATATTCATTTCATTTTATTATGAAATAATGAGTAAAATAATTAAAATATGTTAAATTATAATACATAAGTTTGATTTCATTTAATATAGTAAACATTTTTACACAATTAACGGTCTCGAACTTTTGGTCGGCAGTGTACGTAAATTGAAGGCTGTATGAATTTGTGTTATCAATGCATTTACCGAATATTGCAAAAGGTATCTCGGACTGTTTTGAATATCCAATGCATTTTCATCGCACGGTGTCGGAGATCAAAAGTTAATTGTTATCCCCGTGTATAACACTTGTCCCGCAAATAAGCAAGCGGCTACTCTACCTTTCCTGGTCTCAATAAAAGCCGACAGTATCGAGACAAGCACGTACCGCAGAATCGCTCTTCTTCGTAGCCACGAATTACTTCGCGGGTGTCATTGGTATTTCTATTGGAATTTCCGACATTGGAATTTCGCATGACCTTGGTGCGAAGAATGTCCGGAGAGAAGTTTGATATTCAAAGCATGTAATCATCCGAACATTCCTCCCTTAGCACCTGAATAATATGTTATTGCAGCGCGAGCATATTAAAAATCCATAACGCGTGCGGGATATTGAACGGATTATACTTGAAATATTCTTCAAATTTTAATGTCCTTTTAATATTCTCCTAATCTCACAATCAATAATCAAGAAAGACTTGCGTTATATGCAAAGTTATAACGTGAAGCTTCTTAAGATATCGATCTTATAATCCAGTATTAAATCTCCGGATATAATTAATATATTTGATGTTTAGAATTTACAACGTGGCTCCGTCTCAAGATAACTAGTGCAATCGGGAATATTCCGGCGGTGGAGAATGCTCGGCACCAAATCTAGCTAAATTAGTCGTATTATACTATATTGCAGACGCGCGGCGCAGCTGGTTCGGAAAGCGCGATCGGTACAAAGACGGTTTTACGAGGCGCCGCGGAGTTTTACGCCGCCGAAGTGGTAGCGGCGAGCTCCGTCCAGGTCCAGACGTAATCTCGGATATTGTCCCGCGCCAGATTGGATCCGGCCGGTCGGAATTGGCGGCGTTTCCGCGGCGGTCGCTCGCTAAGGAGAAAAGACGGGGTTGTAAAATTATGAAGTGAGGTCTCCCCGTGATTCCTTAAGGGCGAACAGGAGCAGCGACGCCGACGGCGTCGGCATCGTGCGTGCTCGCGAAAGTTGGAGGGCGGGTTTCGCTCGTCGTCGTCGTCGTCGTCGAGAGTTACTCACGTCGGCGCTCGCTTTCAGACCGATAGAGTGCACGCTCTATAGACTTGTTGATGCGTATCCTCTCGCGGAAGCATTTTCGCGTACGACATTATGCAACTTTTGAGAGGTCGCGCGTATATTGCGCGCCGGGAGTTGGCGCCGGAGTTAATATATACGTGCGCGAGATGCGTCTCAACGTTACGATTCTATTATTTTTTTTTTTTTTTTTTACGATAATATATTTTCTCACGTAAGTCACCGTTTCTATGCCTTCGATTCCTCGTCCCCCAAAGGTACGGCCCTCCTCGCAACAGTAGGTGATCACGTAGGTTTTTCATCTAGCGCCTGGGAATTGAGTGCGGAAAAGCGACTTCCATAAAACGTACTCGCGTAATGGTGATGATGTACATCAATGGGTATCTGATGGTATTACGCGACTAAACGCGCAATTGTATCGATCTTTAAATAACTTTAAGGAATATTAAATACTATTAAAATACCTTTATATGAATAATATTAACCCTTAGTTGTCACTATGGGTAGGGCATACCCGAGCCGTATTTTCGGCAGGCGAATATTCCAAAGTCCGAAGGGAGGGGTTCCAGGTCAGGTGGGGGAAAAAACTTAGGGGTCCCTACAAAAATAGTTCAAATAGTTCAAATCGATTAAATTGGCTCCGAGATATAAGCGATTGAAAATTGCTCAGGTGTGCCATACCCACAGTGCAAACGACAGGAAATTCCAACGTTGTGACAACTGAGGGTTAAGAATAAGAGCGATTATATTAAACAAATATAAATATGAGAGAAAGCCAATATCGGTCGCGGCGGATCTTGGTGCCTAATAATAATTATTTTGTGAATTTTCCTACTCATGCGAACTACGCAAATTTGTCGGTCTTGAAACACAATCCTTACATGAAGCCGGAATTAATTCACATGTTAAATTGACAAGCAATTTAATAATTTCGATGCTAAGCATCTATAAGATCCCCCTTTTCCCGAAAAACTGTAAAGAAATTATTGCGAAAAATAACACCTCAACCATTTCGAACCTGGATCTTCCTTCAATCCGTGCGGGTGTCCTACCAATTCGACCATCGAGACATGTGGTGATATTTCTCGCAATAACAAATATATGTTGGTTGAACGTCTTATTTCAATTTCAAATTTGCGCCGCGCAGTTCGCATGAATAGGAAAATTCACAAAATAATTATTATTAGGCACCAAGATCCGCCGCGATATTGGCTTTCTTTCATATTTATACCTTTATATGAAGCATATGAAAATAACGAAGGAAGCAGAATTATTCGAAAAGAATATTTGCTCTATAAATGGACAAACGTTCTGATGAGCAAAAGTACATGAGAGAAAGCCAACAGTACCATTTAAAAGAACATTTTGTATTCTGTGCCTCGGGAGAATTGTATTGTTTTAAAGTACGAGTTAGAACTGCAAAAGAAATGGCACGGAAGAAAGAAGACACGATCGCAAGACAGACGCGCGATATGCGGGGTAGATTTACCGTATCTCGCGCTCAATGGTTATCGATAGTGGCTTGAGTGGCTGCAAAACTTTGTAGCTTCACGTAAACTTTGCAACGTCGCCATTCGCGTGAATCCGAATGTGACAGTTTTGAATATAGGGTGGAAAGTTTTGCATTGTGCTGCGCGCCGCGCACCACTACTCGTTAACTCTTCTCCGCGCGGCATTTAAAGCGGCCCCTGCATTATCTCGCGAAACAATCGCTACTTTGTTAGTCATCGCATTGTACCGTGGTACATTCAACCTCAAAGATGCGAGTGTGCTTCGTTAGTACAGCGTTAATCGTCAAGATTCTCGTATTTTATCGGTTATTTCCGTAGCCGAAAAAAAGTTCCGGAATACTATACTATAAATGAATTTTACTGCGTGTGTTCCTTAAATCAAGTATGATTTAACAAAAAATTGTTTAATCTTTATTGGCACGTTTCTTTAAAATACAAAGCGCAACATTTTTACACGCGTAAACTTCCTATTATCTTCCAAAGGGCATACAGTTAAGAACAATGCAGGAACATTCGTAATTTACATTATTTATTACTTATTGGTTCCCCATTTCACTAATTCACATACTATTATAATTACAAATTGCTACCGCAAAGTTCATTATTGCTATTGTAAGCATAAGTGTAACTAGAATATGGTAATTGTGATTGCGACTAGGTATTGTCAATGTAATTTGGTATTTATTAATTGCAACCGCAACTCTGTTTAATAATAGCGTGATCCACAATTGTCTATATTATTAATGCTGTTGCATTCATCTACAACACCTATTACACGGTTTGTCTCTGAAATACCGCGTTGACCTTACGCACGCGCGCGCGTTGGATGATGCGAATATAGATGATAGAAGTTATATCCAATATAAAATGTCTCAAAAATTGAGTAGCCAGAAATAAATGTCTCGAACACATGCATGTGAAGAATATTTTCTATATTTACAAGAATTTTATTTATTTACAGAATACACACATACAAATGTGTTTTTATCTAATTATATAACAATTGTTCTTTTCTTTTTGCGATTTGTATTTAAAAATTATATTTAAAGAACAAATACTATATAATACAATAACAATGTATGTAATCATAATTATAAAATTTCTAATTTTATATGTAAATAAATTAATTTGGCTAAAAGTTAATAAAATATTGAGGATTAAAATAATTTACAATTAGTTGCAAAACAGTTTATATTTTCTAATTTTATCAATTCACTGACATCGCTGACATCGTTTTAAATGCCAATATTTAAAAAATCGACAAAAGAATTTGAAAGATAAAACGTAATTCTTCTGAAAATAGTAGGTATATAAAATATAAATGTCCATAGAGAGAGAACTAATAGCAAGTGTTATTGTGACACCGCTTTTTTATTCCTGTGTGCAATGTAACATCGTATACCGATATCTTTAAATTTTTCTACGTAAGAATCTTTTCTACATAAGATTCTTTAAACATTATGCATATAACTTCAATCCACAAAATGTCACGGAAAGTTAGAAATCATATAAAATATACACGTCAGAAAGAAAGAATATAAAATGCTACTTTGATTTTGTATTCTCAGAATGTAAAATGTATCTAAAGTTTTATGTTTAAATGTCATACATTTGGAATAAAATTACATTATTATAATAATTACATTATTATAATAATTACTCTGAGTTATCTGTTCAATTATCAAATATTACACGTCACGTAATATTAATCACCCGAAACATTATTAATTATGATCAAATGATATTAATTATAATTAGTTTTAATTGGAATTTCAGTAATCACTACGGAAAATTATTACGTTAGACGTGACTTAATTGTATTATCTTTATATTATTCTAGGACGAAAATATGCGAGCAATGTTATACACTGTGCGAACTATTTTAAGGATCGTAAGGACTTGGTAAGCTCTTGACAAACGTGTTCGATTTGTCACGCGAATACGCAAAAATCGATTGTCATCTTTAGTTCGCCGAGAAAAAGTATCGCGCGAAATATGAGTTTTTACGTAAGGTGCACATCTGTCATTTCCCGATCTTTTTTCTACGATGCACGCGATTCCTTGAGATCCTTGGTGCCCCCTACCCGAAGAGTCTCAGGTGAGCTCGATCCCGGAAGCTGCGAAGGGAGAATGGGTTGCGGTTACGGGCGGCTCGTCGATCATCGCTGTAGGTCAGTATAGTCGATCTATCTTTGTAAAGCAACCCTTGTCGATGAGGGTACTGTCACGAACTCCTGTTTATCTCCCACAGGAATACGTATCGTGAATTCCCGCGACAAGGTAAACTCGCATGTTTTTGGCGTAAATTGACAGATTGCAACGCAGACACGTCGATGATATTCTCGCGACGCGTCGCGAATCTGATTTGTCTGACTGTTCGCCGATGAGACAAAGGATACGGAGATCCGCGAAAATTCCGTTTGTTTATTCAAAATCTCGCTAGAAGTAATGTAAATAAATACGAAAAATATATATGAATATCGATATTTTTGTCATATAATCGCTTTTTTACTGTAGATAAAAAAATATACATTATTAATTTTATAAAAATATGTATTATTTTATTAGTAATAATTATATATTGTATTATATTTGTTATTAAGCTTGCAGGCTGTATCCAATGCGAACAATGCGCCGAATACGTTGCGCCAGTAACGACTCGATAACGCGTTCGAGTTTTATCGATGCGAGTCTTTCCAGCTGCCGCATCTCGTTTTCCGAGAAATTTGTGTCCAATAAATCCGGATTTGCAGAACATTTCAGCTTCGGGCTATCTCGCCCGATACAGCACGGCGAATTTCCGAGCTAACAGGTATAAGAGACCGCCATCTTGATATTGATCTTGTACCGGTTCCTTGGCATTTCCGGCTTGTTCTGCCGCTGTACGTGATGTTAGAACTATGTTAGCTGTTCTGAATAGGAATTTGGCGCTAACTACAAGTAGTCTCATGATTACGGGTAACAGAGCGTTGCTAATGTCGCGTCTCGGGAAAGTCTTACATATAATCAGGATGTGATACGGAACCGTGGTTGTATACCTGACACCGACTTTGATCTTCAATGGAAGATCATCACGAGGAACTTGGAATATGTCGTTGCAAAATAATAATTTACTCCTATAAGAAGGCATTCCAAACTGTCTCGCGCGATTTTAATGAAATGGCATATGTGAAGAAATAAGATACTTCTCTTAAACAGGGTATTTTCAGAGATTATTTTTATTTCTTTTATTTAATTATAAGATTTCCTTATTGAGCAATTCAAAGTTGATTTTGGATAAAGATTGAATTAAAAATGCCGCCTTTTTTACATTCAGAATTAAATATTTATTAAGGAAAAACCGAATTAGTAACAGCATCTATAATAATTAAAGAAAATAGACGTACTTCTCTTAAATAGGGTATTTTCAGAGATTATTTTTATTTCTTTTATTTAAGATTTTATTATTGAGCAATTCAAAGTTGAGCTTGGATAAAGAATTGATTGAAAGGTTTGAATTAAATGCCGTCTTTTTCACATCCAGAATTAAATATTTGTTAAAGAAAAATCGAATTAATAAAAGCGTCTATAATAATTAAAAATTAAGAATCATCTTAATTTTTGCATTGTGTTAAGTATTATCTTGCGGTTAATAGCTTATATCCAAATCATTTGAGGGAAATTCCTTATATATTAATAAACGTAATATCATAAAAGGGCGTGAGCCATCGCATTTAGGACAAATTTACAGGTGAAATTTTTTCGATCGCGTTCCATCGCGTAGCCACGCTAAAGTTAACGTGGCGGAACAGCCTTGGTAAGTGCCGAGAGTTCTAGTTCTTGCTCGTTTACATGCAAATTAGGTATATTTCACTCCAAGGTAGATGATATCGAACTCTACACGTTCGTAGCACGCGTCTGACCCAATGTCACGGCCAATACACCGAAACTTTGAAACAACGCGAGACAGGTCTGCAGCGCAATGATACGTGCAAAGATACGATAATCGTTGACCTCGCAATTCGTTTTAAAAACATGCATTTTTTTCGTATGGTCCATTAACCCGCTGTCTAGAAATATTAAAGGCTTGTAGCAGTAATTAGATGGTACATAATATCACGTCGGTAATTCTCTTTTCGATTATAAATAAAGGCAAATAGCGATTGCTAGATTTGCGTCTTGAACATTTCATTCTCAGTTACGTGCGACTTACATCGAAAGGTATTGAGTAACTTTGCATCGATAATACCGCAGCCGTTTAAACGTGGGAAGCCAAGTTGGATGAAACCCACACCATCACTTACATATTATACCGATATTATTGAAGTTTGTAGTGCAAGTAATGGCGTGTCGAGGATGATGTAAATAGCTTCGCAATAATCGGTTGCCACAGGAACCGCTTTGTCACATCGCAACACTTATGTCGATATATTCGACTAAACTCGATTTACTATACGCGCTGGTATGTAACCGCTTTATGGCATGCATTTACACACTTACGTTCGCTGAAATTCTGTTTATATATACGTCCTGCTAGAAGCGCGTTCCGCGGCATATCGCATACCACGAACAATCGTTTATCCGTATAGCCTTATTACAATTGTCGCAGTATGTTGCGGCAAAGCATAACGCGGTCCACATGCTTGCGGAGAATTGTTTCGCAACGGTTGTAATTATTTCGCAAGAGTTGCGGTGGAAAGGGCCGAAAAAAGGGACAAGAGAAAGGGAGTACGGTTCTTTGCGTCGCGGTAATTTTATTTCCAGGCATGCACTTGGCACATTTTGCGTTATCTGCATTCATATTTTTTTGAAATGCGGTTTTACTCCCTGCAGATGCACTCAGCCCTGCATTATCGGTAAATTTCTTCGGAGCAGGCCAACGTAATCGAATAATTTCGAGGATTTCGTGCCGGTATTAAATTGCATGCCAACTTGCGGCTTTAGCATTGCCTTCCCTCAACATGGCTGGAATCGAATTGCGGAGCTTCGGGCACCACCAAGGACCATTTCATACGATTCCCACCTTCGATGACAAAATCTACCTCGTTTGTTCTCGCGATCCTGTGTGGGCAAATCTGATTATTTCGATTCTCACCTTGCGTGATATTCGCTTCTTGTCAGTACCTACGAAGATTCTGAGAATAATTCGGTCGTTCTCGACGCAAATAAAATATTTTGCGGCGAATTACAATAATTTATTTTGCGCTTCAATGATATATGTAGATATATATGTATACCTCTGAAGATAGAAATAAAATTGTTATAATTATAATGATCCAAATTAAAATCGCGAAGCATTCAGCTGTATCGAATACTACAATTTATTAAAAATATTTTCAAGAATATATATAATTATCAATATAAATCGAATAGAATAAGTAAAGTATAATAAAGTACAACTCTATTATATTGTATCTGCCATTATTTCGATCTTGAGAAGAAATGATATTAAATTCCGGATAGTGAACGAAGAAATATTGGGAATCACTAATCTCGAAGAGCAATGGGAAAGTTGCACTATAACCTCGGGGCAAAGAGGAAGTTCACGTTTTTCTAAAAACGTGAACTTTCATCGTTTTTCTCCCTTTGCAAAATTGGAGAACTGCAACAGAAAACCGTTATCCGAGTGCGCCGCTCTTGATTGACCTCAATCGAATATCCGATAGTTTGCCGCTGAGTAGATGCGGAATACCGTACAATGAATAGGTAGACGATCGTGCAGGTGGCAAGACACATTTATATAGTAATTTTTTATAAATCACTTACTGTGCATCGCAAACTCGCCAAACTTGATAATCATAACTTCATTTCGCAATTCGGCGTAAAAATACAAACAAATTTTCGCGTAAAGATTATATATAAAAATATTTACTTCCTAATTTTATTTTTTGATTTTAATTAATATGTATCTGATTATAATAATTAATAATTATATATTATTATAATAAATAGTAATTAATTTGTATCTAATTGAAGATATCTAATTGTATATAATGAAAGTGTCATGATAATACAATACATGCATTAATTTTAGAAATAATTTAATTGAGAAAAATATTTACAATATTGTAAATTATATAAAGTAAAATTTTAAAAACATTATATTAAGTAAAATATTTTAAATAATGAATTATATTGCCGTTCTCGCGCCCGTCATTTCACATGTCATATTATTCTGTCGTGTCGTATCCTAGATAGCGCTCTCTTTCTATAATTATCATATATCATTGTCAGTTTTAATCACAGTAAAGAAAGAAAGAAACGTCTTTTGCCAGTTTATAGACAATACGACAATTTCTCGAATATTTCACGTGCAGGTGAAATCCGTCGACGTCGCCGTGTCTCACCGAACAGTCTTAATATTTTATGTCAATACTTTTGTTTCTGCGAGAAAGAAAAAGCTCGGACAAGCGAAAGCGGACTCGATTCGATGCGTTCGCTCACGCGAGTAACTGATAAATCACATTTTACAGCGAACTGTATCGAATCGAGATGGATGTCGATGTCGTAGGGTAGGAAAACTGGGGAGGACGAGAGGGAGGAATAAGAACGGGCAAAAAGGCAGACGAGCGCCGCGATACTTTCGCTCACGACAGACGCGTCTCCATAAAGAAGCTTCCACCGTAAGCCGATCTTAATTCACGTTTGTTGCGCAAAGCGGGATATAACTGAAACAAACGAAAGACCGCCGCGATTTTCTTCCATTCGGAACAAGCGGGTGCGTAATAATGCTTTTATGCAAGCGCAAAGAGACGAGAGCTCGCACCACTCCGAGGGGTAATGAAGCGACGCGGCTCGTGAAAACTTGTTCGCCGCTGGTAGCTCTCGCACCCACCCCTGCCGACATTAAGCACGATAGCGAAACTGAATCGAAATGTCTGATGGTTCTCTTTGACCGCGGCGGAAAGAAGCGTTGTAGAACGGACCGGAGAGAGAGAAACTTGTTTGGAGTGCCGGTGGAGTTGTTTGCGAATTCATGAGAGTTTACGTCGGTGTACGCGAACGACCGTGGCTGGTTACAAGTTAAAGGGTTTCTGGAGGGATGGAAGTGGTACCTACTTAAACCATGAAATATTTTAAATGCGAGCCCGCGTAGTTGTCGCGAATGTCATAACTCGCGCCCCGGCGTAGTTATGGTGTAAGCCGACGTGCCGAAAAATTGCTTTTTTAAGTAGAGAGATGCAAAGGGATTTTTAGAAAGAGAACGACGGGGCATTTAAATTCGCACAGAGAATTCGGTGCATCCTAAATCACCTCGCAGTCCGCGCATTAGTCCACGATTCGCGTTTCTGCACGAGTTATCGCGTCTTCCGCGTTTATACGATAGAAAATATTTCAGCAGCGCTACCCAAGATTATATAACATCAATTCGCTGCGCACCAATTTCATTGTAATTTAGATTGCGTGCCGTATTGACTCGCCTCCAAGCACTTTTGTGCAACGCAACTCGACGGATAAGATCTTATCTATGAGAGTTACACGTACCGCTGGTGGATCTCCCAAGATTCATCGCGCTAGCTGCGAGAGGCGCTCCGAGCCCGACACACGTGCGATTCGCAAGTGAACGAACGCCTGATGAAGGCGAGGGCCGAGGGCCATTTTTCATCGGGGGCTTGGGCGGCGTTCGTGCGCCGGGAATTACGTAGGTGCCGCGAAGGTGCCGCGAATGTTACGCGAGACGCGCGATGTTACCTGCGCGATTCGCAGGTAGCGCGCACAAGAGCACTTTGTGTTCCGAGGTGCCTTAAAAGTTTTCCCATTTCCGTGGTGCACACTATCGCGCCCGAGCACTGCGTTGCACCGTTGCCGGGAATACGCCGTGCCATTGCTCGCGAACACGTCTATCAGACGAGCTCGCGAGTGGTTTAGCTCTTGGCCCGGATTGCCTCGGTTTTTCGAGGGTAGGAGAGGACGGACGGGAGAGTCATACAGCATTCCTGAGAGGAGGCTCGAACCAAATCGCGAGGGCGAAAAAGGGATACCAGAGACGGTGGAACGGGGGAAAGGGGGAAGAGGGGGGAGAACGAGGGAAAGGATAGCGAACGAGATCAAAGGGTGGTACATGCGGTGAGAGGAATCATGCCGGGTAAATATGTCGTTAGATTCTACGAGATTTTGCCCATACCCAACCGCAACAGTAGCCTTTCGAGATTTTTCATTTCCAGCGATAAAAATAGAATTTATGACTGGTCAGATAGAAATTCTTACGGAATCTGAAAGCAAAATTACTTGTGTAATAATATATACGGCAGATTTCTAGAGACGATCTATGTTATGACTATTTAAAAATTTTGTTTTTGTGAATTTACCAGCGCACAAACGGTGGGATCACAAACGACACCAATTAGATCTCGAAATATAGTAAACAGTGAAAATAAGCTTTCTTCCCAAAAATTATGTATTCCCTCATCGCAAACATGTATCTTTCTCATTATTTTTATAAGAACATTATATACTTATTGTTCTATAATATGGCAGTTATATTTCCCTCCTTTCTTCTGCGTCTTTTTTTCTGAACGAAAGAGTGGTGAGATTTGATAAAATCAACTTTGATTGGAATGTAGAGTTGTTTTGCACGATTTACGATATATCTTTGATCGAAGCAATAAGATCAAAGTAATACAAGAACTTGCCTGTCTCCTTGAACAACGCGCAAGATTGCGTTATACTTGAATGTCACAAACGATATCCGAGACGGATTTAATAAAATCATCCCGCATCGTGAGAGCGAGAAGGACGAAGGGACGGAAAGAAAACTTGTTACTGCAGCCGTCAGGCTGTATATGGAAGAAAATGTTTTGTAGAAATACGAGGGTGCAATGGTGGCATACCCCGCGATGATGAAATGTTTCCTTTATAAGACTTAAACGCCTTATTCTTATGATGGATGCAAGCGAAACAAATTCAAGATGTAATTTGTTTCGTAGAAATGCTTGGAACGCACTGCGGTATTCTCATTAAATATTTCCCGTCTATCGTGTAATAGTCATTGTGTTTTCGAAGAACGTAATGTAGGTATATTTAGGGTTTCATTGATTCAGAAATGTATTCATTATCATGATCTTTCATTGACAATCAATTTCAATCTTGAATAATAGCTCTACTTTGGAACGTTGTGAAACAGTATATTTTTAGATATTATACTATTTAATATTAACTAACCCCAATTAACTTAACCAATTAAATTATTAACTAAATGATTATTAACTAACTACCAATTATACTATTTTAAACTGTTTCTAATGTTAGATCTTGGAGAAAGATATTTTGAAGCTGCATATAAAGAGCTTTAAGCTTTTCTCGAAACACAAAGCTTTTTTGAAAAACTGTTATGGATAAGGGCCAGAATCATATTTCTGAATATATTTATCCCTTAGATATCAAATTCTAATCTGCATTTTGTATAAACTCAATAGCATTTTCGCATAAAAAATCTGTGCTTCCTAGCTTTCTGCTGTATTTGACATTTATATGTCAGTTTTATAAAGCAGTAAAATTAAAAAATGTATTTAAAAGCCTTTGTGCGTTTTTATATACCTTTAAATGCTCTGAGTAGAATTTTAAAAATAATGAAAAAATTTTGAACTTTTATTTAAATATAAAAATATAAAAAGCGTCTTTTGTCTGTACGTTGGAAAATGTATCATGGAATCCAACGTGATTATACCAAAGAAAAGCGACATAAATAAAATTTATAACAATATATATTGTAAAATTAATTTTTTTTAGATTTGTTCTCTAAACAAACAATTTTACTATTAACCGTGATTCAATTGCGCGGCTAATTTCTTTGTGCTAGCAATAGCTTCGGCGGGCTTTGGAGATTGTTGGGCGCGCGCTCATATCACAAATCACTGACTTTTATACAACTGATAGTGTAATATTTTTCTGTCGAGTATCCGGATGAGTCCGTGTCACGTTGTCATATTTCCAAAAAATAACTACAGAAACGTAGACAAGCATATGGAGAGCAGCGAAGCAAAAACTCTCTCATGTAAATATTACAATATTAATATTACATAGTTAATATTAACAACAATAATGAAATTTTTGTGTATGAACAATGATAAAATTTATCTTACGAAAATATATCAATCATTTTCTGTGCTACTTGTATTCAGTTTCCGCTTCTTGATTCGCGATGTCTGTAGGTGTTAGCGATCTGGCGTGCTGTAATATATAGCCGAAGTCTGTATTGCGATACAAATACGGTAAAACAGATGCAAATAAATCGCGAGCGCGTAACGAGGCCCGACAGCCCCTGGAAACAAGGCGTGACGATCGGGACGGACGGGCCGGGATCCCTTCCGCTGCAATTCATCTTTGTCTCTTTTTCGATCAACGAACGACTGAATTATCCTCGTGAGGTCCCGGGATAACCACACACGCGATGGATTACGCGGCGCACGTATCGCACGGGGAATTCGGTAATGAAATGTCCAGCCTGTCGGGAGTAGCAATTTGCGTTTCCGAGATGAAAAGTCGAATATTTGCCGATCCCTCTCCCGTGCGAATTTTCGAACTTCGGCCGTACGCCCGAGTGTAAACGCGCGCACGGGCGTACATGCTGGAATTTTAATCGCGAAACATTTTCGCAGCCCCCGCCATTAATTTAACTGTTGTTAATGTTGACAATTAGCCCCGCGTGCGCTGGATGCAAAGTATCGGCCTGTTTCATTGAATTTCGCTATTTGCGACGTCATTTCGGGTTTTCCGTAGTGTATTTCTGGGACATGATGTATCGCGTTCGCTGTTGTTCCCGGCATGTAAATTAGCATTTCGAGTGACTGCGCGTAAACAGCCAAAGTCGATATTTAGTACGGTGCACCGGCTGCAACGTTCCACGCAAACGACACGACGACGGTTAACCGACGAAGACAGTTCGGTACAAATACAGGGAGCGACCGCGAGGGTTCCATGACCCACGGCGGGCAACTTAGTCTCGCGTGGAAGAAAATACTTACTCTTTAACTAGGGAATTTATAAAAAGCTCCGATGTTACATAATGCCCGAAGTTCGAACGCGAACTCGGTCGTCACACGACGACCGACGGAGGGAATGGAATTTCCGCGTCTTGATCTTCGCCTCCCATTCCTCGGCCGGGCCGCACAGATTCCACCCTCTCCTCCGCGAAAGAGAAGTTTCAATCGTTGGAATTACAATTTCGATCTTCAAATAGCCGAGTCCCCTCCCCTCCGCCGGGTTAATATTTCATTCCTAGTCTTTAAACAGGCGAATCGATTCCTCAGATATCGAATTCCAGGACCGCATTATATTCGGGACCGGAACCAATTTAACCGGTGGACACAGTCACTCCCGGTACCGATTCGCCGAGATGGGAATTAAAACGGTTTCCATAGACGTCGACGATCGAATTTCATCACCGTTCCGACGTAATGAATTTTTGTCGTTTTCTTAGAAAATAGAGTGCCTTGAGGATTACATTACTTTCATCAAACGTATACGTATTATTATTGTATACAAGGGCGTCCGCAGGATTTTTTCCAGGAGG
>NJRQ01000385.1:185873-197126 GCA_003063805.1 Aphaenogaster ashmeadi | reverse complement strand
CGTTAAACCGAGATTAAAGTTAATCTACATTGGTAGAAATGGACATTGGCAAAGTTTTAATTCTTAAAACTAGAAAAAAATAAAGAGTAAGTTAAATCGAAATTAGAGTTCATCTACATTAGTAAAAATAGAGATTAGCGAAGTTTTAATTTTTTTCTAGTTCTAAGAATTAGAAAAAGATAAAGAGTAATAGCGGTTGGGCGCACTCAGTGCGCACTGGTGCACATTAAAGCCATCGTACACAAATTGACATAAAGATGTGTGTTTAATATAAACATAAAAACGGGTTAAACTGCGTAATCTTTAATACACTTTATTGTGCTGTTTGATAAAATATGTATTCGAAATATTTGCATTTTACTTTTACACTCAGATTAGATGAGTGTACAACGGCTTTAATATGCACCAGTGCGCACTAGTGGGTCCAACCGAATTCGCTATAAGTTAAACCCCGAGATTAAAGTTCATCTACATTGGTAAAAATGGACATAAGAACAATTCGTAATTTCCAAGACATTACAGAACCACAGAACCTGCGCTATCTCTCAGATTCGCGTTGATATTTTTATCCGTGAATCTTTTCGACGGAGAAAGAGGAACGGAATCATCAAGAACAATTTCGGGAACTACCCGCGTTTGTACGCGCGAACAGCGGCATTTCGAGAAAAATACGCTCGTTAATGGCAACGAGTCGTCGATGAGGGAGCAACGACGGAGTATAATTGCGAGATAACAAATTGCTTAACGCATAAAGGGGATATTGATAGGCGCCCTGCGACGTGGACGTTCGTTATGCGCATTCACGTGAATTCCCGCGGAGCACAATGGGAGACGGGATCGAAGAAGGGCGCGACAGGATGGCGACCTTCGAGAGGTTCTCATCCTCTTTTCTCTCTCTCCCCCCCTCTCTCTCCTCTCCGTTAAAGAGCCTCGTCCCTTGCCGGAGCTAGCGTGGATGTACTCAGCCGAGAGAGCGAGACGTATTAATTTTGCACGGGGGCGAAGGAATACATCGCGAAATACCTTGTAAGTCCCGTGGTACTCCGGGCAACGGTCCAGATACGGCACCAGGGAGTACTTCCGCACCCTCCCGAGGGACACCGACATCCTCTCGCGGTCCTCGGGACGTGAACGGCGGCGCCGCGCCTCCAAACGAACGGTGCTCATCTCGCGGATATCGCGCGTCCATCAAAATTCTGGCGCCGAGTGACAAGTATCTCCGGATAGTGAGATACTCACAGTATCACGCGGCCACTATCTTTTCGCGGCTTGTTGTTATCGCGATAACGGGTCTCCTTCGAGCGACGGTCATCGCTCGCCTCACGATAATAAATGCCGTCTCTTCATCGCGCGGCGCACCACGACTAGTCCGCGATAATCCTCCTCGCTGCGTTCTCCAATGTACGCAATGTCTGCTACGTCCATCGACTTCTTATCGGAATTCGATAATGAGAAATCACGTGCCGCGCGGCGCAGAAATCATCTTCGAATGTCGCGTCCTCGACTACGATCTCTCTTCAACTCGATCCGTCGTCGTCGTTGAACGACAATAATTAAAGACAGAAAGACACGCGCTTGTCGTATTTGCGAAGGGTGACAAAACGCGATCACGAACACCTCTGATTTTTTATAGCTTCTTTATTGATTAATGTTCTGTAACAGTTTTTTTCGACGTAATCCTCTTTTGTCCTATAATATAGATATTTTTAATAATCGTTTAGGCCAAGGCTTATTCTTGAGGAAGTTCCTCCAGGCCTATAGATACCTGCAGGAATTTTTGTAGAGAACGAGCAACAATACACATTGATTTTTTTATAATATCTTCTAATGTTTTTTTGTTTATAATAATAATGACCACATTTTAAAAGATTTAAGTTTATTAATATTCTTCTCATTATTTTAGATGTATAATTGCCCTATTTTATTTTATCTATATTTTCAAGAAAAGTCAAGGGAAGGTAACTGCTCCTCTGCACCCCTTTAGGCGCCGATGTCCTGGCCTGTTTTAAAACGTATTTGAGTCCCGCCGTAACTTTAACTTTTTTTCCTCATACACTGTTAAATTTGTGAAGTTAAATTGAACCAAATTTGAGTCATTCATAACCATTTCTACACTTAATTCCTTTCGGTCATTTTTAACCGAGGGGTAAACCGCTGAGGGCATTGCGGTGTACAGATTTGGGGCATTAGTGGGCATTACTAAGGCACATTAGTAGGCATTACATAAAAAATTCACTAGTAATGCCCAAAAATTGTGCACTTTTGTGTACTTTTAGTGTACTTTGTGTACTTAGTAATGCCCAATTTTGGGCATTACTAGGCATTGGTGTACACAATTTTGGTCAGCGGTTTACCCCTCGTTTTTAACTATAGGTCGCCACTGCTCCAACCTAATATGTCGTCACTTTGACTAAAACATTGTTTAACATTTAACCATGTGTGTGTCAAAATGACCACATTTGTCGTTAATTTAAGTAAAACAAGGTGTCGAAATTAACAACATATTGAGTAGGAGCAGTGGCGACCTATAGAATAGTTAAAACTGATCCAAAGGAATTAACAGTGTATAAGTCGCCACTGCTCCTACTTCATATATGTTGCTAATTTAACTAGAACAATTGAGTTAAATAATTTAACTCAAGGAATGTGTTAAAATCTGACTCAAATTTGGTTTACTATTTACTAGTCACACAAGTCAATGTAACTTTTACGTGAGTAAAAAAAACCTATTGTTGTGTTTGACACAACGTGAAAGTTAAAAATAACCAAATATGATTTTGCCCAAGAAATTGATTTAAATTTGATATTTTAATATTTAACAATGTTCTGTTTTAAGCAGCAGGCAAAATAATCCGTCGTGTCTACATCTGAAGAATTTGGCATCCATTCTTCTTTAGAAATGAATTTCATTTTGTCCCGCATATACCCAAAGTCATTTTCAATGCGTGTAATGATGCGGAATCTTACAATTAAATGATTGTGCGGAGCTACTCTGTTTATTGATGTCTGTTTCATTTTAAAGTTTTCGAAGTACCTTCTTCTTTCGATAACGCCAATCGAAAGAGCACTTTTAACTTTAAAATGAGAAATAAATTACCTCGATGGCACAAAAAGTAAAAAAATTATTAGAAATCAGAAGTGTTCGTAATAAAAAAATTATTAAAAAATCATGAGTGTTAAAAAATTATTAAAAACACAAGAGTTCATAATTCATTTTGTCACCCTCTGTACATACAGGTCGCTAGTCTCGCGAATATAAAAAAAGATCGATGCGATACGAGCTAACTTTAAAACGGCGGTTTTGCAAGATTCGCGACAGATGCGTCTGTCGAGATCTCGGTGCTGACTGACGGCACGTGGATGCGAGAATTCCGCATCGCCCTCGTTTCTCTCTGTTTATTGACGGCGCGATACACCGATAATGATATTCTCCGGACAATTGTCATAACGACGTTATCGCCGTCGTTATCGAGGGTAATTCTGTGCATCATCCGCGCGGCGACCCATTTTTATCGAATTTTTATCGCGATACAGGCTAGCTTGTTTTCTTACGCTTATCGTTGGTTCTACCGCCTACAGTCGCACCGTTAAAAGCGGAAGTGAAACATCAATTACCAGTAACGACAATATTGGCACAACGTGCGCACCTAAAATACCAAACTAAATATCGCCTTTCCTTCGTTAACTTTCTCTCCTTCTATTTCCTAGTTTTATTTATCTTACTTTAGCCTTTTAATTTCATTTATTTCGAATTTTATTCTAAAATTACATAATTAAAATTAATTCTACACAATGAAATGAGAAGGATACGTATATTCTTTTGATAATCAATTAACGCAATTATTTCTGTTTATGCCGCCGGCAATTCTGATCGCGTAAAAGTAACGAATCATTCGTGCTTGGATTATTAACCATTAATCAAGCGGGTTTAATTCGCGATAAATTGCTGCGTTCAACAATTTGGCTCAGAGGTACTTTAGATAACGATCGATAATCCTGTAAATAGAATCTCGTGTGATCCGCGTATTTTAGTTTGCTCAAAAACACGATATATAAATATTCATTGAGTTTGTACAACTTCGCGATGTGCTCTTCGAAAGCAGTGAAGCCGTAATCGCGATTCCTTATCTTCGAATGCATTAATATTTATACATGTGTATTATCTTTTTGCTTCTTTATCATATAAATTAATTAATATGTTACGTGAGATGGCCACTTTATAATAGATTGTAAAACGCGAAAATTTATTCAGAGTACATTCGCGCTTAAAGACAAAATTTCACGTATCTACTTTCGCTTTCCAAATATTGAAAACGAGCGTTGGAAAACAATTGTTTCATTACCTGTCAAGAGCAATGAACATTTACGCCTAATATGTTATTAATAACACAAAGATTAGCAACGGACGATAAGCAGGTCTCCACGTTTCTCGCATTTACGATATGTTAAAATTGAAACGCGTGTTAAATTACGTTAACTAGGGAATTCATTTTTTTTTTATTTTTTTAAGCTTCATGACAAAAAATGTCATGTCCAATTAGAGTTGATTTCATGGTATGACGAAATATTTCATCATACCCAGTTAAAAGGTTAATTGTCGCACTTCGATTAACTTCTCTCGCGTTGCACAGCGCGAGGTAACTGTTGTTTTCGTATCGCTCAGATCCGATAAGATTGTAGAATATTTTCTTTCTCTCTCTCTCTCTCTTTCTCTCTCCGTGAAATTAAATATTAAATTACACGGATAAACTGCGGACGTAAAAGATCAATATCGATACATGATTCGGAATACGTATCTATTTTTAGTAAAAATCATTACTACTAAGAAACTCCCACTAAAAAAAAAAAAGAATTGAGGTGCGTTCGAGCGCAATATGCATAGTGACGAACTGAAATGACGAAAGCGACAGAAATGTACAGCGATCCTGGGAAAAACGTAGAAAATAGTGCCCAAGCTTTGACGTAAGACGTCCGAGTTCGCCTCTCGTTGTTCCAATTAATGTTGCTCCGATATTTCCCGCGGGCGAGAGGACACGCACGGGACGGTGGACACGTCAAAATATCTGTTCGTCATAAAAGCCACCCCGCGGGCACCGGTAAATTATCTTTCGAGCGAATCGATAGAGCTTAAAGGAAGCCTTGTACCAGTTCACCTCACCCCATCCGCGGGACGTTAGAGCCGCATAGAGATCTGGGGCAGACGATACGACATTTAGAAACGCACGATTCAGTCTTCCTCTTGAAAGTAAAAAATTAACGATCGTGCGGAAGACCATTTTTTGTCTGCCGCAAAAATAAGTCGAAGACTCGCCGCCGTTGTTTCCTGCGTTCGACCCGTTTCTCATCGATTGTTCCCTCGGGAAGAAACTCTGTTAGCCAACTCGCCAAGGTAATCCGTCCCCGGAAGAGAAAGAGAAAAAGAAGAAGGAGAGAAGAAGAAGCGGAGGTCTTCAAGTTCCCTCGGGGGATTCTTTTTTTTTTGCGCTACTTCTTAGTCAATAACAGTTTATACTTCGTGATAAAACGATTAAAATAATAATATAGAAACATCATCAACAATACGTAATTCGCTAATATCATTATGCATAATCATTATTAATTTTATGTCATTAAATATTTTTAAACTGGCAAAATAAAGTTATAAGACGCTCATTTGATCTAAATACCAATAGCAGGTATTAGTAGAAATATAAACATGACATTTATTTACTATTATATTTTAAAAAATGAAAAATTATATGCAATCTGAATTTAAAATGTATAAATTACTATTTTTCATTGTATTTATCATATTTTTAATTATTACATCAAGTGTACATCGCTTTATAGTTCGTGTGAAAAAGAGACAATAATAGACTTGGTCAGTTTATTTGAAGTTAAACGTCAGTTAAATGTGTTTTTATTTATTAATATAAATTTCTTTTAAACTATATTAAATTTAGATGAAACTTTACCAGAACAAACTTAAATATTTACTTTGTAATTAACAAACGATTTTTAAATTTCTATCTTATAAAAATTTCTTTCAAACCATACGGTAAGTTTAGATGAAACTACCAGAACAAACTTAAACGTTTACTTTGTAATGAATAAACAATTTTTAAGTTTCTGTCTTATAAAAATATCTACGGTATAAGGTTTTGCACAGTTGTAATGTAAAATTCTATACATTTATAAAATCAAATATCTTCAAAACGGTACGGTAAAAGTCAATGAAATTTTCTCTAGATACTGTTGATATAATTAACTTTCGTATCATATATGTATTATATAGGCTTGTCTTATATTTCATCAAACGCTAGAACCTCCTTAAAACGTGCGATATCACGATCGAGTATTACGCCTGCCGTTTACGGAAACTGCGCGCGAATAGCGAATATCTTCGCAATGACGATTTTACGATCTATTCGACATGCAGGAGGAACGTAACAAGAGCGCGCTTATAAAAATGCAAGAACCTTATCCAGCAGGCACAATGACGCACTGGACGAAGGAAAAGAAGAGGAAAGAAGTAGATACCGACAAACGAACAATACGGTCGACAAAATATTCAGGGCTATTGCGAATCGCGTTTTCAATAATAACGTACTGTTTGTACAATAATAACGCACGCACGCATCATCGTATGTTTTAATAAGCGGTATTTTAATAAAGCACCGCCGAAGAAATACGTGCAAACACGACGACGACGACGAACAATCCAATTTCGTTTCGTTGACGTACAATTGACGAATAATCGTGGCGTAATCGAGGGGAAAACAACGAGCGATTCTCGCGAATGAACGATGGGACTACTCGTACGATCCGCTTTCGCAAGAATCGACCGGCTGGGATCGCTGTAAACAAATTTACGGGACTGCTTCTACTCGCGGCAATTGGTTAATTGGTGCAATTATAGACGGAGCAAATGGAACGCCGACGCCAGTGGGGCGCGATTGTCTATATGTCTTGGTTCTTCGATCCTTGAAGGGATAACGCACAAAAACGATACGATTTCCTTTAAGTGAAGACTAGTATTCTCTTCAACAAAAAAAAAAAATTGCTACGAGTGCACGAAGAAATATATTTGTCGGCACAGCACATTTTATGCACATTTCATCATAAAAAAGGAGCATATTTTTCAACACACTATGTATTCAATTGATAAAATGTGCATAAAATGTGCTGTGCCGACAAATATGTTTCTTCGTGCATTCGTAATATTCTTTTTATCAGCGTGTTAAAAAAGATACTCTTTTCGTAATGTTTTCAAATAAATGAATGAAATTATCAACATCAATAATATTGGTTCAATAATTTTAGAGCGGCAGTTGTTCTTTATAAAATAATATTTTTGTGCTTGCATATTTGTTCAAATATCCAATTCTCGCTCGAGCAACTACACATTTCATTTTTTACCTCTTTTTTAAACGCATACCGTGTATAACATACCGAGCAACAAGGGAATTGTGAAGAAAGTAATTTCATTTGTTGAGCATATAATAGTTTCTCCTACTCCGCGAATTACCTCGCCATAACGACTCGTTTGCTTCTATTATATTTGCTATTTTATTGTAGCAGCAAATTCGCGTTTCTACGAGTAAATTTACTCATCAAGATTTTCCTTTACTTCATCAACGAACAACAAGCATTGTCGCAATATCGGATAGTTACGACAGCCATTAAAGTTTAGTCGTATTCGATTAAGCAAGCAAGATTCTCGGTGCGTCTCGTTAATATCGTTCGGGTTAATACTCGAGATAATAGCTCACTCACCCGCCGTTTCCTCTCCTGCACGAAATCCATCCTGCGCACCCACACCTCCTCAGTGGAGTCGTAGTCGAGGGTGCTGGTGCTGCTCGCCTGGCTCTTCATCTCGATCAGACTGCTGTCGAAGAACCGCTTGTCGAAATGCGGGCTCGGCAACGGACTGGTCCTCGAGAAGGTCATGCTGGTGGAATACGAGGGCGGATCCGTAGCGGGGAAGGTCATGCCTGGGCCGGTGGTATGCCTCCTTCGTAGCGGAGGCTTCGTCGTCGATGTCGGCGACGTTACGGTGGACGTTGTGAATCTACCGGAAACCAACGTCGCGACCGTCGTCGTCGTCGCACCCGTTGTCGGCGTCGTCGTAGTCGTCGTCGTCGTCGTCGTCGTCGTCGCCACCGCCGCCGTCGTCGTCGTCGTCATCGTCGTCGTTGTCGTCACCGTCGTCGTCGTCGTCGTCGTCGTTAACGACGGTGACGGTGGTTTCGCGTCCGACACGCTGGACGTCGCCAGAGACTTCTCGTCGATCTTCTCCGAACTGGAATTCTCCGAGGACGACGGACTCGACGCCTTCGACGTCTTGGAAGAAACACTGTCGGTCTTCTCGACCTGCGTCTTCGACGTGTCCTTCTTGCTGTCGACGCTCGGGCTGTCGACGTTTTTCCCTGTAAAAGTCACCGCGATCTGAGTTTCTGGAATGTCATGGAAACGCGACAAAGCTCTCGTTATCCGATTCACGTGTAGAGCCCCAAGGCCGAGGAGTGGCACAAAGGCGCGTCTGTGACCCCGTTGAATCGTCGGAAAATTCGCGGCAACGTGACAAGACTATCGCGCATCGATAAAAGTCAGTTACTGCCGTTAAATTATTAAAAGCAACATTTGCAAGAATAGAAAAACATTAAATACAATTATAAACCTCTCGTCGTAACATGTTTAAGGAAACTCGCGAGATAAATAATATCACGATGTTTTGATATTTCATATGTCAAGACCGATCATGTCCTTGTAAACGGTCAAGGATCGTATCTCAGGCTCCAGAGAGAGGAGAGCAGGAGAGACATTATAAATACGTTTAAGCAATCGTTACCTAAGTGGAGTGACTTTTCGCGCCGCGCGTTGCCAAACGCGAGCACGCTAAGCTAATTTTAACTCTCATTGGACAGCTCCTCGCAATAGCTTATATTTCGTAACTACACGCTTTTCACGCAATTGTCCGCGGAATCCCGGTTCGATCCGGGGCTATTAACTCCCGTAAGCTCTCCTCGAAGCAACAAAGGAGCGCCTTCCCTCACCTTCCTCGGTTTCGTACTCGTCCTCCTCCCGACACTCCGACAATCTCCTGCCCCAGGGATACGGACTGTGCGTCTGGTTCCTCGACGGCAGCCGGTTTACGTGCGACAGGAAATAATGGTGGAAGAAACTGTCCACGCCGTCGGAGTCCTCCCCGGAGGACTGCAGCATGTCCTTGAGCGCCGCCAAGGAGGTGATGGTGTTGTAATTGATCGCCGAGACCAGATCATCCTCGATGTCGCTGTCGTCCGTCGTGTCCTCGTTCTTGGACGTGCTCTCCTTCGATTCCTCCCTCGAGGTCGCTTC
The DNA here is from genome assembly GCA_003063805.1 of Aphaenogaster ashmeadi. NCBI lineage: Eukaryota > Metazoa > Arthropoda > Insecta > Hymenoptera > Formicidae > Aphaenogaster > Aphaenogaster ashmeadi. The sequence goes on along the minus strand of NJRQ01000385.1, from coordinate 187,787 downwards.
CGTTTGCGTCGTCTGGGCCGTTTCCGGCTTGGACGGCTCCGTCTTGTCCTCCGAACTGGTCTCGGATTCATCGTCAGTGGTGCTGGTGGACGTGCTGTCGCTGGACGACTCCTGCTCCTTCTTCTCGCCGCCCGTCTGCGTCTCCTTGCGCTCCTCCTCGTCGGCGGACTCCTTGCTCCCCTCGTCCTCCTCGTCGGCCTCCTCGTCGTCGGCCGACAGCGTCTTCTTCAGCGACTTCTCCGAACCGGAATCTCTCCTCTTCATCTCGTTCTTCAGATTCATGTTCTCCAAGGACTCGCGCTTGTCCTCCGCCTTCATCTTCCGATCGACGTCCTCCTGCCCGGTCGAGTCGTCGTCGTCCTGCTTCCTATTGTCCCCGTTCACGTCGCACTCGTCCGACTCGTTCTGCTTGTCGGTACCCTCCATCGGGGAAGCTGAAAGAGAAGGCGAGAATTATCGCACGCGCAAGGTCGGCCTCTCCCGCTCTTATGTAGCTCCCTATATACACACGTACGCTAGGCTACGTCGATGCGATCGCGAAATAGAGCGCGTACCTACCGCTTACCGCAATGCGCCAGCGACATAGCGCCTATCCCTGTACACACGCATTGTCTACAACTCTCTCTACGAGAGTGTCCCGAGGATGCGGAGCGAACCGCGGGAAGCGGAGCAATTAAGATAATGGATACATGATGCGATTCACGAGGGCGACCGGTGCGGCGGGCGAGAGCAAATCTGCGAGTCGCCAGACCAGTCGCATTGTATCAGCAAGATCGCGTAAGACGAAAGGGAATAGCGGTCGGAACTTTAGCGGTCCCTTGGCCGGACGCCAGGCTCCGTTGTGCGCGAATTGCTTGTTTACCGCGTGCTGGCGCGTGACGTAAAACGCTATTCGGCTCGTGGACCCGATCCGAGCGGCCTGGCAGACGTGGACACGTGACGAATCATGCGAAACCTCTCGCGCGAGCGAACGAGCGAACGAGTGAAAGCCGCACTGAGAGAAAAATGTATGATATTTGGAACTATAATGACGTAGTAAATGATTATTAGTTAGGAATATCATTTTTATAGTAAGTGTTACCATTTATGTTGGTGACAATTACGATATAGGTATAGTATAAGTGATCCATGTAAACCTTTTAACAATAATTATAATCATTTAAAGTAAAAATATAGTAAGATAGGATTTATGGAATGGTAAGAGAAATTAACCTATAGTCAATACAATTGGAATATTTGGCAAATATTACTCATATAGCACAGAAACTGCAGTAACATTGCAGTGACATAACAATATTGCCGAAATGTTGCTGCAATGTTTTGTGCTGTATGGGGTACAGGTAACTATATTCTTAGCATGCTTTACTATACCCATGATAATAATAACAAAGGAAATATGATGACTATATATCTGTGTTCATTCTGCTATATTTTTTGCTTGTTTAAATAAACTATAAAAATGTTTGAGGCCAAAACTCGCTATAAAATATAGTGAGATTATTGTTATTCCAACAATTTTTTCTCTCAATGCAAAGTCGAAAAAAGCCGCTTTATCGCTGATAAATTACTCTCCGAATATCGCGATTTTCGACCGAGAGAGAAAAGGCTGAAAGGGAGAAAGAGAGTAAAAAAAGTAAGAGAGAGAGAGAGGAAGAAAAAAAGAATTAAATACTCCTGTCTCTACACTGTTAAATTTGTAATGTAAATGTTGCTCCTACCCAAAACGTTGTTAATTTAACTAGAACAATTAAGTTAAATAATTTAACTCAAGAAATGTGTTAAAATGACTCAAATTTGGTTTACTATTTACTATCACATAAGTCAAAACTAACTAATTCAACCACAATGGGTTGATTGGATATGGTTTTGTTTTTTAACCACATATTTTGTGTTAAAATAATAATGCCTGTATTT
>NJRQ01000385.1:126597-150739 GCA_003063805.1 Aphaenogaster ashmeadi | reverse complement strand
GCTTTAAGCGAGACTTAAAACTTTAAATTTATTGTACCAAAGCAAAAGCGACACCTAAAGTGCTTTAGGCCCGGTTGCACAAATGTTATTTTGGCTTTAAACGAGACTTAAAACTAAATTTATTGTACCAAAGCAAAAGCAATACCTAAAGTGCTTTCGGTCCGGTTGCACCAATGTTATTTTAGCTTTAAGCGAGACTTAAAACTTTAAATTTATTGTACCAAAGCAAAAGCGACACCTAAAGTGCTTTAGGCCCGGTTACACTAATGTTATTTTGGCTTTAAGCAAAATTTAAAACTTTAAAGTCCGGGTGCTCCAACTTCTTGGTAAGCTAACAATTAAATCATATGTCTCTCTTTGTTTCTCCTTCAAATTAGACAAAGATAAACATATGATTTAAGTGTTAGTTAGCTTACCAAGAAGTTGGTGCAACCGGGCCTAAATTTGTTGTACCAAAGCAAAAATACCTAAAGTGCTTTGGGTCCTGTTGCACCAACGTTATTTTCGCTTTAAGAGAGACTTAAAACTTTAAATTTATTGTACCAAAGCAGAAGCGATACCTAAAGTGCTTTAGACCCGGTTACACCAACATTATTTTGATTCTAAGCGAGACTTAAAACTTTAAATTTGTTGTACCAAAGCAAAAGCGACACCTAAAGTGCTTTAGGCCCGGTTGCATCAACGTTATTTTGGCTTTAAGCGAGACTTAAATCTTCAAATTTATTGTATCAAAGCAAAAGCTATACCTAAAATGCTTTAGGCCTCGTTGCATCAATGTTATTTTGGCTTTAAGCGAGATTTAAAACTTTAAATTTGTTGTACCAAAGCAAAAGCGATACCTAAAGTGCTTTAATTTGCGTTTATCTTATTAAGATTAATGCAAATTAAAGCACTTTAGGTGTCGGTTTTGCTTTGGTGGAATAAATTTACAGTTTTAAGTCTTGCTTAGAGCCAAAATAACGTTGGTGCAACCGGGTCTTAATGACACAAGTCAGTTCTATCTTTGTTACCCATTGAATGCCAAGAAAGATAAAATGATTTTATGTCGACTTGTGTCACTAAATGGAAAGCACCCATAGGGTTCTGTTTTATGCACGATGCATCATTTATTCTTGTTGTTTATCAAATGTTAATCAAGTATAAATGATGCATCGGTGCGCATCATGCATGAAAAAGAATGCATCTATAGTAACGCATAATGTTCCGTAATGAATCGTTAATGTCGTGGATTTGATTGTGGATCTGTTTAGATGAATATCGAAGACGAGGACAGTCAAGATTTGAACAATCCTATGGTGAACGACTTGGTGTCAAAGATTCTCGATGAAGATTCTATTACCATTGACACCTATCACAATAGCTACAACAGCGGAGGTACTCATTATCAGGCGGGCTTCGCTAATTCCTACTCCAATCAAGTCCCGGACAGTTTGGACACCTATCTGACCGATGTCGATCACATGGTCACTCGTTATCCGCTGACCAGCAAGTTACACAACATTTACAACAATGCCAAGAGCGAGTACCATCATTCCAACAATCTTTGCAACGACCTGAAAACGCTGAATCTCAGTACGTGCGTGCGACAGTCCGTAGAACAGAATAATGCGTGTAGCAACGACATTGTGCCGAACGCGTATTCGTCTGATCCACGATCGCACGTTGTACACTCGAACGACGGTGGCATGTACACGAGCGGGAGCAGCATGCCGTTGTGCAATGATCTGTTAACGACCACGAGCGGAGCGAATTACGGCAAACAATCCAGCAGTTGGACGGAACCCCTGTTAACACCCTCGATGGGATGCCGAACCGAGCTGACCGGAAACTACTCACGAATCTCAAATTGCGCCAAACCAGATCTCAATTTTAACGTGACCGCGTTAACCTTGGCTCTAGATTCACCGAACTCCGTTCCCATCAGCGAGCTCGAGTATCATAACAGCATGAGGCAAAACGTGTCGTCGAGCTCGTACAGTAATCCCATGGTGAACATGCACGACATGTACGGTGTTACCGGTAACGCTAGTCAGGGTCCTGGCTACAGGCCCAACTCGGCGATGACCGATCTGAGCGTCGATTCCGGCTTCTTATCGAATTCGCCGCTGCAACATTTCTCGCCTGCCGACACGGCTCTTCACACCTGTTTCGGCAGTGGCATGCAACGCAACGGTATCGGTGACTTCAAGGACGTTCACGATACCGCCAGACTGAATATGACGAGTATCAACATACCCAACGAGCAGATTCAATTCTTGCAGTCGCAAGCTCGTAGCTACAAACTGGATCAAGCTGTGGACCAAGATTACAAAAACTTAATCGATTATTATCCTCCTGGTACAAACAACTTTGTCGCGTCCTCGGCGAGTAATTTAGACACTAACGAGAACGTTTGTTTCCCTAGTGACTGTAGAATTGATAATAGCTTATTAAAGATGATTAATCCAAAATCAAAGTCCATCGAAACCAAGACGTACTCACCAATAGGATTTCCAAAGAATCTGAGTTCGCGCAACTTGTACCAGCCTATCGCTAAGTACGGCTGTCACAATTATCAACAGTACACTGCCAACAGTGGCGACACTTTGAAGATACTGCAGCAAAATTCCACGTTTTATCACAACGATATAAAGCAGCCTAAAGTCAATGCGTACAAACTGGATGGATTTGACTTGACTAAAGAAATCGCGTTTCCCTCGGGAAGTCATTTGACCGACCGTATTACGGGATCTACACTGGACAAGGATGCCTTCAATCACATTTTGAAACAACGACACCATATATCGAAAATACAGAGCATTCCAGCTGGGATTCCGCCTCCTGATATCATTTTTAACTCGGGGATGATATCGGGCGCAAACACCGTGAGATCGGGAGCATTTCCGTCGGTGATGCCAGTTCCTGTTCCTGTACCGGTTCATCCTGTGCCGCGACTATTCTCCGCTCTCTACGGAGGAAATTTGAGTTTTAGAAATGGCAGTGGCGCGGCTAGAAAGACAGGTCCCTCGAGTATATTGCATTTCAATCTCGAACAAACGTACGAACAATTCAAGCAGTTGGAAAAGGAGCGCAAGAAGTGCGAGGCTGGATTGGCCGCACACTTTCCGGGAAAACGAGTAACCAGCGCGAATAACATACCCATCCCGCGTCTTCAGGGAAATCCGTCGAGGGTGGATCGTTTGATAATCGACTACTTGAGGGAACACGCTCGCGTCATTACATTGATAGCAAAGGTGAGCAGATAATGACACCTACAAAGATTTTTTTCTTTCTGTATATGGGAATAATTATTTCAATCTATATATGAGAATAATTATTTCAAATTTATTTTTTAATTCCTTGTATGTTATGCAACATATTAAATATTTAAATTATATTCAATTTTGTGGAACAGATGGAACGCTTACGCGGGACCACGATGAATCAACGTGTGCACAAAGCCATGGAGTACTGGCTGGAAGCTATCAAGTATGTTCAAGAGTGCCGCAAGCAAGAGATCGCGAATGCTATCAAACGTCAGAAAGAGAATCCACATTGCATTTTAGCATACGACGACAATGGTGAGTGATCACAGTTAACTAAGAGCTTTTGTAAATATTTTTAGAAAGAATGTGGAACTACTACACATATTGATGACTGATTCGCGAAAGTGAATTGCTCACGAGTTAATTAGTTTACCTCTTGAATAAATCTTTAAGAATTTTACAAATTATCCTTAACACGCGAAGCGATAAAAAAGTAAACAATGAAATAGTTCTGACAATTTTCCAAGTGCTTACAGATATAAATTTTGGAGCTAATTCTTGAAAACTTAGAATTATAAATGGAAAATTACAGATTTTTCTCAATCTTAAAATTAAAAAACATCTTTAAACGACAGGTTTTTCAAAATCAATTGAAAAGTTTATAATTCTTGGGGAAAGAGAGCAATTCTAATGACTTTTTATTCTTTTTATTTAAAAAGTAAGATCAAATTTTGCAGAGGTATGTCAATATGTTACATATTAAAAAAAAGCAATCAAGTTATTCCTGTTACTAACTCGAATACGCGGCAACCTCTATTACTAATTCGAATACGTGGCAACTTCAAATATTGTTTGATTACATATTTATTATATTAACCCGTAAGTGCTCGCGTGACTTTTTTGACGTAAATGCTCGCGTGGGGGTCAATTTGACCGACATTTTAATTTATTTATTTTTCATGTATAAACATTTATTTTTATTTATAAATAATTATAAACTGAGACATGTTTTAAACATAAAATAATTTTCAAGCATTAGAAATTAAAAGAAATCTCTCCATATTTTAAAAAATATTTCTTTATGTAATCTTTTGGTTAGTAAATTCATAACTTTTGTCTGGGTCAGTTTGATCATCACGCGCGTGCTTACGGGTTAATATTAAATATTGCTATTGGTAATTTTTATAACGTTTGTGCGTGTATGTGTGTAGATATTTTGACTTTGGCTGGAAGCGTCCACGAATTGACGAAGGCGTCGCGATACGCGCGGACCGGTATGTATAACGCGCTTCAGGCTACACTACTTTATGACTTGGACGTAGAGAAGAAAGTCGTCGAGACTTCTAAGGATCCAGTCCTGGACGCAAAAGTCCACAGCGAAAGTCAAACGAAAGACGGAACCAACGATTACACAAGCAATACCTAGCAAACTTGCGCTGAATCCACTTGGTATCGCTCATCTTAAAGTACTAAATCGAGAGTCCAGCAGCTTTTTACTTACGTACAGTATTACGTTTTTGAAAAGCTTTTGCTGGTGTTTACGATTAATTTTACTGTTGAAACAAAATGCCGCCCATTAAATTCAAAACTTTCACTCGCGATACACGAGGTAATACATACGAATGAAACTAAAGCGTAAAACGGACATTTGGAAACGCGTGCGACTTTTTACAGGTTATTAATAACTCCATAGTTTTCTACCGTACGTATTTTAATGCTTACGACAGTGTAACCGACTTAGCTTTTCGAGAACACCGATTTAGATACGAGAGAATTTCGCTGAACTGCCTATCCTTTATCGGTTTATCTCTGTCGCGTGTCAAACTAAAAAAAAAAATATATATATCGCTTTTTCCTCGACGCCAAATGGAAATAAACCGAGAGCAGTGTCGATCGTGTTTGAACCGGTGAACAGCCGCTTTTAAATCGTTGACGACTCGTAACTCGCAACAAGAACGAGATTGCTCAGATGTATTACATCCTTTAGAAATATGATAGAAGAAGTCGTTCTTTGTACAATTACTCGTTTATATACGTATCCGAAGTTAAACGAGATATAGATAGGCAGAGAACGCCGATGTACTCGTTCAAAATGTTCGGCAGTAACTCGTTAGATTAGCTCAATGTGGCCTTCCTTGAATGTGTGACCCATAATGTGGTAGTAGATGTTCCAGGATTTGAATATTTCGCGAAGTGTAAGTGCGATATTTAATCGCATGCAACACGAGCTTATATATATATATATATATATATATATATGTATGGCTTTTATATATATATTGTATATAAAAGCTTTAATATATATATATAGATGTATATTAAAATGTTGTTTACATAGTACTAATGTCAGACTTTTCACTACTGATATCGCTCCGGATGTATTCTCACTTTACGAATACAAGAAAAAGATACATATACGACACGCACATACGCGAAGTAATCATCTACATTACATCTACAGGTATACGCACAACGACATCAGGCTACACCCGCACATAAAAACATTTGCACGGTATATACATACGTAAATATGTATATGTGGGTATAACAGGCATATACGCACATATACATAATATTATTTTATGTCGTTGCTGTGTGTTGCTGTTCCTGCTTCACAAATCACTTATTGTTATTTCTGTATCAGACGTAACATCGCTGCGAGCGGAGCGACGAACATATCGCGATAAAATCGCGAGCAATGCCGATCGCGTACTTGATGCTAATTAGTACCTAAAAGTTTCTATCGTCTGGCATTTAATTATACGAAAGAATAACTGAGATCGATCAATTTTTCGCGCGCGTGCTTTGATTTCTTTCGTGATAACCGTATCATTATAAACTGTAGAGTTCGTCTTTCCGAATTTTCTTAAATCCATCCTTCAAGATGGATCTAAAACAATTTGGAAATAAGCTCGCCATGAAACTTCAGTCTTTCTTAATCAATCATGCAATCCGTACGGTTTTCGACTATTTCTCTTCTTCGGAAAGAACACAGAAAATTCACGATTTGGAAGAAGCACGCGTGTTTTACGAACGTCCGAATATAAAGTCTAGTAATACCGCACATCGCGCGTTAAGAGCATAAAAGAATACAGCATAGATATGTGTTTGACAATCCCTTTTAAACTGCATGCGATATGACTTATTATTGCAAACTTGTGCACGCATACACACACGTGTACACAGTCACACGCATACAAATGCGTACATATATCAGTATTTTGAAACAAGGATAACCAAGTACTGTGGCTGTGAAGTGGAAACAAGGCAATATATCGTACGATCCAATGATCCAGATACAAGAATTGAAAAGCTCGATAAAAGAATGGAGAAAAAGCCTAATTTGCAGGATTGATTTGAAGAGTAAAATTGTATTTCAACGAGTTTTACAAATAATTTATTGCGCCACTTAATGAGCATTCTTGTTCTAAGCTCTTCGATTAATCGATACGTTTGATAAATGGATAACAATTTTGAATTCAGTTTTAATTGCTGTTAGTTTCAAAGAAATTTTGTATTGCGTTTTAATTGTTATAAATTAATGTAGAGGCCATTTTTGACTATCTCTGTTGAAATCTGACAAATTTATACCATACATTTTTAACACATTCACTATTAAACTCTGATAAAATGTATTCTCCTCTATACCTTTGAGCCTCCAGAATGATATTGGTTATTCTCGTTTCAAGTAATGGATACGATGTATTGTATATGTAAACGGCTGTTTTTTGACCAACGGCATTTATATTTTTATTATTTTTATTAAACAGATTTTGTTCTTAATCAAAATAATGTCATCATTGACTTTTAATACATTCTTTTTTCATATAGGAAATTTTTGCATTGACGTAATTGTTTTGTATTGGAAAATCATCATCGAATTCTTGAAAAATTTGTCAAACGTGATTTTAGATAAGTTAATTAACATTCCGATGAAAGAAAATGCCGTTCGTTGAAGACGCTCTGCGTATTGTATGCGTACGTATGTGTATGCGTGCTCATTACAGCAAAGCAGTAAAAATGCGCCGCGTCCGTATATGTAAATAAAAAGCGATGTCATAACAATATAGCCGAAAATATGGCAGGAACTGACCAATGTTCGAGGCGCGAGACTGTTAAACTATGATTATCGTATATATATATCATAAAAGAAACGACATACATGCATACATAGACCAAACATTTGTATAAATTTTCACTTCGACAGTGGGTGATGCTGCAAATTGATAATTTAAGATCAAGAGGGGGAGAGAGAGAGAAAAAAAAGAGAGATAGTTTATTTCTCTAAATAAAATTGACCTTTCTTAAGATTGACCTAGAAAGGTGCTAACTACTTAGAGAAACTAATCACTTCTTTCAATCTTAAACTATCAATTCCTGTCGACCTAGGAATGAAATGCTTGTCTTATGTATATATGTCGTCGTGTAAACTTAAACTGATGCTTTTGCGGTGACACACTTCTCGAGCACTCGTGATAACGATCGTATCGTTATTCGATAACGTGTATCGAAAACTCATATCTCTCGTCGTAGAAAAATCGCGAATCTCGTCCGCCATTAAATATCGTGAAAGTATTTCTCTAAACGGCTTGTAAGATTAATGTAATGTTAAATTGATGGTAGTGTGTTAAATTACGATCGATACGCGTACTCGGAGCTATCAACGCATAGTCGATCCGTAGTTATTTTTCTAGTTAGTTTTTCTGTCCTACTTAAAGAGACTCGTCGTGAGACCGCTACTTGCGATATATATAATTTGTTACTTGCGCCTTGCGTTTATAGATTAGCGGTTATTGATTTGACGCGACCACTTTGCCATGTACTGAAGTGGCAGAAGCTTTTGTAGACGATCAGTATTTATACGTTGAAAACTGAGATATGTTGATTAATATCTAAAGTTTTAATGAGTTTGTTACTTCTTTTTTTTATTGAGTCAAGTCCGGTTCAGTTCTTTTTTACGTACACGTTATGTAAACTTTATATAGTTGACTTGTAGTAGAGTTATTTGATGTTTTACTCGTTCAATTGTTCCTATATAGAGAGGATATAGAGAAATTCTATGTACTAAACTAGTAGATTTGGCTAGTCGAGCGTATGTAGTAACGAGGTCCTTTTCGACTTACACTGTCTACATCGTATCCTTTCGTTCTTCCTAATAACTAGGATACTGTTTTCGAACTCGCCTAAGCAGCTTTAAGTCTCAGATGGAGTAAAGCTGAAATTGCAGGACCTCGTACTATGCTCATTACGAATTTACCATATTATATGTTTCAGCGCGTAGCGTTATTTATTATATAAATTTACTATTCGTTCGCTTAATATATATATATATATATATACAATTTCGGGTACTTTTTGCATTGACACTACGATATTGTACCTCGAATTTAGTAATAGCTAGAGACCAGCGTGTAGATGTTCGAAGGAGCTTTCGTTCTGTCGATAGATAACGAGAATAAGCGAGACCAAGATAATGGTTTTCGTCTGCGTATAGTACCACGTGCTGACTCTGTGCGTGTATCATAATTTATATGTATTCGGCGTAGAGAGAACAAACGTAGGCAGGTAATATTGCGAGCAACAATGCGAAACGAAAATCGAGGTGTAATGTTATCAAAATGTACAGGATTCCCATTTCAACTATATTATCTTTTATAACGAACTCTTCGGCCGATATATAATAATTTCGAGACGAACTTTTCGTAAAAATATGGAAAGAAATCGTCTTTTACTTTCAACTTTAACTTTTTTTTCTGTTTAACGCAACGATTTTCATCGAGTATGTCTTGTGTATTATATCTCTAATTTATATGAATTTTCGTCTCAACAAGAGACCGTTTAAAAAAGAACATTTTTATAATAATAATAATACCGTGAAACTATTTATTATTTGCATTTCGTTCATTCTTTTGCTTCTAACTTTTCCTCTGAAATTAGAACACATTTTATTTCGTACTGTCCGATTAATATTTTAAGGAAATCGACCTCGAACTGGCCGGAAGATAATATAGTAAAAACGGGACGTACCGTATACGTATAAACGACACACACACACAATATAAACACATGTGTTGATATATTACAGATTTATATGTATGCGTGTTAGGAATCGTTCTCGCGCTTTTCACACAATGAAGGGGAAAAAGTGCAACGGTCTGTACGTCGCGACTTGCGATCGCAGAGCGAGAATATACCTAGGGAACTATATTGAGAGCTTCTCTTAGATAAAGCTAGGGAACAATGTACAGCTCCATCTCGCTGTCCTCCTTTCTCCCTCATTCTCTCCTCAGCCTGCGCGCGAGGAGGAAGAGTCGAGGGTCTAATGTTGAAGCTCGTAGATATTCAAGCTCCGCCGTCGATCGGCACATCCGCACTTGTTTCTCCCTGAAATCGCGTGTTGGAAATTGCGTACGAATAGCGCGGAGCAAAGGTAGACGGATTGTAGCAAGTAACTTCGTGATAGATTTAAGTTCGTTAGACGCGTTATCGGCCCTAGATGAGAACTCAAACTAGCGCGAATAAGCTCAGGTCACGTGAAGCTTCCTGATGTTTAGACACTTAACGATGTTAGACACTTAACTACGAGATTTGACGGCACGTTCGCCCTCCCCCCTGCCACGAGATAATTCTTCCCGTCGCGTTGTTCGTTGTTTTCTGTTTTATGTCGTTGTACATATAGATGTAAGAGCGTCTGGGAGACTGGCTGCAATCCCGCCGAGTTCGGACTACGGACATCGTCGAGTAAACACCCAGTAAACATCTAACAGTAACATATTAATATATATCATATTAATATAAATATAATAATATATTATAATATTGTATTAATTATAATGTTATAATTTTATATATTAATTTTTAATATTATATTAATATATATATTATAATTTCCTACTCAACAATGTAACTGTCACGTACAACATGTGTTATATTACACTTATATTGTTGAGTGGGAAAATTATAATGTTGATGTAATACCATTGATGATTGATGTTTGGGGAGTATTCGATGATCCTTACATTCACTCGCGAGTAAACGAGATCGGTGCGAGACGTTCGTCGTTTCTTTTTTTTTCTTGTGCACGATGCCCGTGGTATCGAAAGTCGAACTCGGCGGGATCGCGCCGGTCTCCGGTGCCCGGCAAAACTTGACCAGGGTCGGTAATTAGGCAACCAGCGTAAATTTTTAAGCGTGATACGAAAACGAAGGCGTTCAGTTGTCGCTCGTCGGCCGTCTCTATGAGGAATGGTGCTGTCTTGCCGGCCGGTTTACTCGTAACACACATCGCCGCTTATTTTACACGACATACCGCATAGATAAGCAATAGGCATACGTCTGCTCTGCGCAAAGAAAGAGAAAAAAAAGAGAAGAGGGAAATGAAAGCGCAAGCGTAGATATTCTCGCGTAGATATCGTTAGCCGTTTGTCTTAAGATGGGTATACACTGAGCGAACGAACAACGAATGCAAATATTCGCTGTTAAAATTCTAAAGATGTATAGCTGTGACAAATGCGAGCACAACATTTGTCAGCGTCTGATTCGCGTTCGGATCGATTTGTTCATAAGGCGGTACATCAAAGAGAGAATAAACACGAATACGGACCCAGGTAGCAAGCTGGCGTTATTTGTCGTCATTTTGACGTCATTTTTCGTCAAAATGACGTGTGACGTCGTCAAAATGACGACGAATAACGTCGTCTTGCTACCTGGGGACATTCCAATATTTGCGTTCATTGTTCGTTCAATGTGTACCCAGCTTTAGAGAACATACATAACTCACGGACTTGTAAGCCGTTTACATGTTTAGAACTCGCGCTCGTATCTCGCGAAATGATGCCACTTCTAATTATAGCGCGTTAGGCTCACTGAAAATCCTCGATTAAACTCGTCGACGAGAGCGTCCGCAATGCGGGTCACGTAGACGTCGCCGTGAGGTGCGAAACGGTGTCGGAACGGTTGACGGATTTTGCGTTGGACCAGGTGCTGTCCGAGATTTATGTAATTCTGAACACTGGCTCGACGTGTGTCGGCCTATTCCCAAATAGCAGAGTGACGTTAAAAGACGACATGAGGTGCTTTCCATTTATGTTTCCATTTATGTTTCCATTTTCACCAATGTAGATTAACTTTAATCTCGGTTTAACTTACTCTTTATCTCTTTCTAATTCTTAGAACTAGAAATAACTTTAATCTCGGTTTAACTTACTCTTTATCTCTTTCTAATTCTTAGAACTAGAAAAAGAGTAAGTTAAACCGAGATTAAAGTTAATCTACATTGGTGGAAATGGTCTAGTTCTGAGAACTCTCCGTTTCTCTCTTTCTCCTTTTCTAGTTCTGAGAACTAGAAAAAGAAAGAGCAAGTTAAACTGAGATTAAAGTTAATCTACATTGGTGGAAATTCTAGTTCTTGGAACTAGAAAAAGATAAAGAGTAAGTTAAACCGAGATGAAGGTTAATCTACATTGGTGGAAATTCTAGTTCTTGGAACTAGAAAAAGATAAAGAGTAAGTTAAACCGAGAGTCGGTTTAACTAAATACAAGTCATTTTATCTTATTGTTAGCATTTATTGAGTAACAAAGACAGAACGACACTTGTGTCGACTTGTGTCACTAAATGGAAAGCAGTCACATAGTGACGTTTATTAGACATCAGTAGACATCGCTTTGTTGTTTTCCGACGTCACTCTGCTACCTGAGTTGCCTTCATTCTTCTTAATGAAGACAGAAAAAGAAGGCAATAGACGTAAAAATCGATACGTCAAGCCAGAATTATAAATCTTGGCCAGCACTATGTTAGACGGATAGCAGATTCATACCTATAACTCGAGACTAATGCTGATTGAGACATACGTTAATTATACTAATCATAAATTAGCATCTTTAATACATTCTGATAACCTGCAGTCACGCTTTCGTTCTATATGCGGAAATAGACTAATAGAAACTGCCTATAAATAGGAAGTTTCGACCGTTCCCACATCGATCGTTCAATCAGATGACTCCGATGGGTTCAACTCCGCGGATAGAATTTAACGTTTCACGGAATCGAAGAGCTTGCCTTTCCAAACTCTCTTAAATCCGCAGGACAACGGGATTCCTAAAAGAATCTCCCGGATAATCGCAAGTTTTTCGCGTTAAATAATTTCAATTTGATTCACATGGAACGCGCGTGTAAATCGAGCGTTTTAAAAATCATTCGGTTTTAAGACCTGGAGACGAGCTCCTCGATTCGCCCTAACTCGCAAAAGCTGCTGCTTGTCTACACATATGAATGTAATCTACAGATACTCGCGTCCGTTAGATTTTAAGGGAAGAAACTTGTCGATTAGAGTTCCTAACGGTGTGTTAGATAGTCGCAAGCCCGTTCTCAACCGCAATGACGTTGGATCAACGAATTAGCCGAACTAGCCGACTAGCGCGTCTTATTGTTAGCTTCGCGATCCTGTCTTATAATCTAGAGTCGATGAAGGGAAACGAAGTTGAACCCATTGAAGCGATCTAGCTTCCTTGCGGCGCGTCTCGCGGGGAAACGCGGCGCGAGGCCGGGCGACGTCGGTCCTCCCCCCCCCCCGCTCATGGAATTAAATTTTTAACTCAAGACAATCCGCCCTCGGGGCGTCACGCGCGTTCAGGGTAAACGAGGGAGAGAAAAAAAGAAGAAAAAAAAGAAGAGAAAAGAAAAGCGGTGTGAACGGGGCATCGGCCTACGTCACGTCGACGAGATCGAGCGGACTTGCTCGGTTTGTGGACCATTTAACAAAGGATACTGTACAACGATTACGCTACAATAATATTTAATGTACCTCTAGGTGGGGAACGGGACCCGCGACGGAGATATCGGTTCGCTTCGCGAAGCTAATCGTTTAGGATTAATTAATCGTCGAGACCCCCTCCCCGCCGCCCCCCAGTGTTCGGGGAACGCGCGGCCGAGATCCCTCCCGCGCGTCCCGGGATAATAGTATAATCGTTTCCCATGTATTTTATTAGAGCTCCGACGCATTTGGTACGAATTTATCGGGATGATTTGGCGCACCGATCTTTTTTCCCCTC
This sequence comes from Aphaenogaster ashmeadi, assembly GCA_003063805.1. Taxonomy (NCBI): domain Eukaryota; kingdom Metazoa; phylum Arthropoda; class Insecta; order Hymenoptera; family Formicidae; genus Aphaenogaster; species Aphaenogaster ashmeadi. Next base: position 137,444 of record NJRQ01000385.1, on the reverse strand, counting down.
CCCTCTCTCTCTCCCCCCCGACCATCCCTTCTTCGAATACGGTTCCACCTCAGCCGCGATCCGAGGGGTTCTCGTGCGCGATCGCGTGCGAACACCTAGGCGAGCGAAATAGGTGCGCACGTGTGAGCGCGAAACCTCCAGGAGGCCAACGATCCCTCCGTTCCACGAGGAACGGGACCACTACGTTTATATATGTACATTTCGACGAGGAACGCGAGAACGCGGCCCCGCTCGAAACCGGCTCTTCAGTTCCCGACGAAGCTCGAAGTCTCGGTCGTCTTCCGTTTCCTCGCGTTTGCACGTAGCAAGAGTGGTTTAGGAACGACGATGGTGGTTGGCTAGGTATACCGATAGTCCTCATCGTCGTATTATTGCAATTGGCTTTCTCGTGTCTCTCGCGCGAGCACGAAATTACGCACGGAAAGGAGAATGATGTATTAGCAGCATTAAATCCGATTAGAGCCACGGAAAAAAAGAGTAGTTGCCATAGTTAAAAACTGCATGTGGTAACTAAATTGCAGTCGTAATCTGTGGACAGCGAACATCTTAGCTGTGATGCTTCATTGCTGTCGTGACTATAAATTTCTAAACTACAGCAAACCGCTTTGCTGTAGTTTAGAAATTTATAGTCACGACAGCAAACACAGTTTAGCAAATTATGATTAGCTATGGTAGCGAAAAAATTTTTTTACGTGAGGTAGTCTTGTTAATTCAGCAACAGTGCACGGAATTTTGAATTGCTGAAGTATCTAAAAATTGAGCTGGAGATTTGCTGAAGGTTTTGCTGAAGTGTCTAAAAATTTAGCTAGGTACAGATTTTAAAATTCACTCCAAGCGACATTCGAATTTCGAGTGGCAGTATTTTCACTCTTTGGAATGAGATTCTATTTCAAGAAATTCCAATTAGACTAATGCCGTTGATAGAACATCATTTCTTCTTTTCGTGCAGAATTCGCCGCCGAGCTGCCGCGAGCCATCCGGCGCGATCGCGCGAGCACGAGCGTGTTACCGCGATTGTTATTTTTATATTTAACCGTAAGATTTTTACAGCGAGCGATTAAACGGTTGTACCTTCGCGACTGCGTTGAAGTTAGATAAAAAGGAAAAAAAAAGAAACAGACGGCAAAGCCGTGGAAATCGGCCGAAGACGCGAACGACACGCGCGGACGATCGAGGGGGATCGTCCGATCTCTTCGTCGGCGTTTCAGAATCCGCTGTTGATTTCCGGCATGCCTTAAGTGTGTCAACGTTAATCGTGTCGACTGCGTGTAGCATCTTCGTGTTATTATCGTCGTTATCGTCGTCGTCGTTGTCGCCATAGCTGTTCAGTCCTCTTCTTCGCGCGACTCGTTCTTTCCAATCGCGGCGATTCCCCAGCGACGGTTCTATCAACTCTCCTCCGGTTACACATATCGCGAAGAAAACGATCGCAGAAACACGCGCGCTCTCCTCTCGAAGCTTACACTTAACAACGTCTGCACACGTTCTCTCTCTCTCTCTTTCTCTCTGTCTCTCGAAGACGTCCACGTCCAGAATCTCGCTGAATATCCACCCCCTCGAGATTCCGCGTCTCCCTCCTTCCCTCCCGCCCCCCCCCTTCCGTTGGAAGCGAATCATCTCTGGAACGGAAATATTTTCGTAACGCTTTATTAGCCTCATTCCGCGCGATCGTACCGGCGTTACGGCGAGGCGCAGACGTTTGAAATAACGATCGGCCGACTACCGAATCAGAGCGAATTCTCGAGGTTCTCCGCGAAAACTTTTCTGTAATGCTTCTAGGCTGTGACTCGTAACCGAGAAATCTAACCGCGCGTTATTATCGAAACAAGTGACAATCCTTCCTCGAGCGAAAGTCGAAAACGAGAGGGAAAGATTAAAAAAAAAGAAGAAGAAAAGGAAGACACGCGTCGAAAGATGAGAGAACATTTCGGGATACGCTTCCTCGTCCCGTTCGCGGTACTTTTTAACGCAATATTATCAATATATAACGATTTCTATCCAACGACTTCATCAACGCCTCGTTATCTTAACAGCGGGCGTTGAGACGAGAGAGAAAAAAATATATAAAAGGAAATATACATTGTCTCGTCTTGTACAAGGTTCGGGATAAATGGGACGCGAGGAGGCCGAGACTGGGAGAACCGATGGACCTTTTCTTTCTTACACCGCGCGTTTCGGCACGTACTGACAGGTCGTACGAGAGACGGGGGCGTAATAATATTAATAATAATACGCGAATGATATATCTTTAAATGGGCTGTGGTAGAAACAAAAAAAAACCTTTATATATACTTTACATATATGTACTGGATCGGATCCTCTCGTTTTACGTCTCACGTAAAAAGGGGAAAAAAACGACGGCATCTCATTCAAAGGCGCATTCTGTCTTTCGAGAGCGTGTGAAAGTCACTGTCCTACCGTTTTGTCACACAACGATTACCTTGCACAAAGCGTACCTAATTATATCTATATCTACATTTATATATATGTATATATAACAATATATGTAATAATATATGCTAATATATATATGTTAATTAATAAATAATATATGTTAATTATATATACATGTATAATATATATAAATTATACATAATATGATATACCATATATTATATAATGCATGTATTATACGTATATATACATATATATAGATATATATTGATAGTAGGATCCGCCGTAATGATTGTCAATAATATATCGTACCTATCGTATTCGTCTCGATACGCGGTCAGATTATAATATATATAAATATATTGAGCTATAGGCTGTAAATCCGAGCGAAATCTCGTCGTCCGGATCGGAGCGGATCCGTTCTCCAGGCGTGTGTGACGTGACGCTGTCGCTTCGAAAGTCTCGGAAGAAGATCTCTACGCGAATTGACGATGTGAGTTTTTCTCTTTCTCTCCCCCCGCGATCTTTCTCAATTCGCCTTATTTAACACCCGTCCAAACGAACTTGCCACGTCGTGATGGAAAGATAATAGAAAAATTAAGTCTCAAGTTGCGTTACGGGGGTGCCAATAGTTTTTATTGAACGCGGACCTTAAAGTCCTTTCAGACGGAGGGCGGCAAACCTCCCTCGCGTGAAATCCAGGACATTTCGTCGCGTCCTTTACATTAAATCGGATCAGATCGGTGCTGTCCGAGATTTGTAATTCTGGACACCAACACTTCTTAACTCGATGTGTATCCCTAACAGCATATTCAGTAGATTCTGAGAATGCTCGGAGAATATCGTAAAAGTAAATTCAGTATATTCCCTAATATATATTTGAGATATATACATTATGTTATACACAAAAGAGTCACGCAAACTGAGTATATTCAATTTTTTTTGTTTTCTTATTCTCGAAATTTTTTTGAGTGAATTGCACTCCAAATATGAGTGAAAATTCACTCCAAGCGAGTGAAAAATGAGCCACTCAAATTTCAAAGTGGCAGTATTTTCACTCTTTGGAGTGAGATTTCACTTCAAGAAATTTAGAGAGTACTGAGATTGTATTCTAATATACAGCAAGTATATATCGGCCTACTGCCTTCCTTTTTCTTAACGGAGACAGAGGAAAGGAGGCAATGCCCGGAATTACAAATCTTGGACAGCGCCGGATTAAATCGTTCGTCGATCTTCCGCGAGCGACGTCGAAGCGGCACCACGGACACGCGCGTAGACGTTCGTATCAGTCGCGTAGGACGTAGTTCGCTAGCTGAGAAAAAAGAAAAAAAAAGCGATGAAGAAACGGTGTTTTAGACTCTTGCTCAAACGATCGTTTCGTTCTCATTTCCGGGCTAGGGATGAGGAACAAGGGCGAGCGCCCACCGTGCCTCGTCCCCGGCCCTCTTTGAGGGTAGCGACGGTGAAGAACGTGGACCATTCTGTGCGCTCGATCGCGACGCGCACATATATACGCGAGGGTAGTCGCGAGAACCTCCCCCTTTCTACTTAATCCTGCGGAGAGCGATCCGCGAACCTCCCCGAGAAGACTTTAAGATACAAACGACGCATTTAGAGACTAAATATACGGATGTGCGAAGTAAAATTCCTTTCGTTTCGCCCTTTTCTTACATTGATATGAGAAAGTTCGTAGGGATGCGCTGCCGCAGGATTAAAACGCGTGAATTGCCACGCATCCAGATGGAGATCAGGGGCTCTATTCTTGAAAAATATCACGTAGATATTTTATGAACATTACTAGAATATTACACGAAAAAAGTAGCTGCCGTAACTAAAAACTGCGTGTGGTAACTTGTAGTCGTAATATATGGACAGCGAACATCTTAGTTGTGATACCTATTTCATTGCTGTCGTGACTATAAATTTCCAACTACAGTAAACCGTTTTACTGTAGTTTAGATAGAGAGCAGCAGCGGCGGTGAGTTGTGGAAGGCTGACACGTGCGTGATACGAGGTGGAAGAGATAGAAAGGCGAAAAGAAGCAGTAGAGAAGAGAGAGAGGATAGTGCAGGAGTAAGAGGAAGAGAGAAAGGATGGAGGAGAAGTCGTGGATAGCGGAGGAGTTGAGGGAAATAAGGAAGGAGCTAGGGGAAGTAAAGAAGGAGCTGAAGGAGGTGAAGAAGCGTATGTGGAAAGATGAGAGAAAAGTGGAAGAGGAGGAAGGAAGACGGAGAGAGGAAGGACCAGAGGAGGCAAAGGAAAAGAGGACATTGGAGGAAAGGAGAACAAGATGGAGAATAGTGGAGAAGGCGAGGGCAGAAAGAAGAAAAGGGAAGACAGTAGAGATAAACAACAGGCAGATTTGGATAGATGGGATAGAATGGTACTGGGATGAGGAGAAGGAGGGGTGTAGGGAGGGTAGAGGAGAGATGTAGAGATAGGGAAGTCGAAGATAGGGAGAGAGGGAAAGAGAAAAGGGAAAGTAGGGGAGGAGAAGGGGAAGGGCGGCAGTTGAAGGGGAGAGGGAAGGAGGGGGAAAAGGGGTGGGAATGGTATGTGGTTGCTCTCATATAGTTTTTCAGTTATAGATGGAAAGGAGAAACGGCAAACCGTTTTGCTGTAGTTTAGAAATTTATAGTCACGACAGCAAACACAGTTTAGCTAATTATAATTAGCTATGGTAGCAAAATTTTTTTTCCGTGTACATTTCATTTTTTTATGACACTCGTGAAATATCGCATGCGATATTCTTCAAAAATAAAGCCCCTGACGCGTTCCATCGTTGCCGGGAGTTCCCCTCGTTCGTCCCTCATCCTCGCGGCGTTTCCTCAGGATGCATAGTTGAGGAACTCCTACAGGACTCTTAGACAGACGATAAGATAAGGGGAAGTTTCGGCGTTTTTGTTTTTTTATTTTTTTTTAACGAGCCCTTAAATACCGGCGCGCATTCTTATGATGTATTTAATGTCGCGCGATGGTGTCTAATTATGGCACGATTGTTGAGAATTATATGCATGCGTGTATGTGTATGTGAGTGAGTGAAAGAGTATCTCATTGGTGCTCCCACGTTGATATTCGATGTGTCTCGCGGTAATAGCGTCTAAAATGTGAAAATTTTCGTGCATGGTCTCCCGCGCCGGTGTTTCCGGGGCGATCGCGACTAAACCCCGATTTACTTAATCGGCGATCAATCGGCGAATCTTTAATTCGTCGATCCCTGATCTTCCCTCCCACGTGTCAAACACAACAAGAGATTGAAGATTCCTTCCCATGTTAGGAAAACGGTGTTGCTCGATAACTTAATCGCCGATCGGGTTAATCGGAACTCCGTCGGGGTCGACCCCTGAAGGGTCGATCCAAACGAAAGGATGTTCGAATTCGAAAGATCGGAAGGGGTGGCTAAGCGCGATTTGTGCGAGGCGCGAAGTTGAGCGTACAAAACCACGTTTTTGTTAAGATCGTAGTCGTAAGTATGTAAACCTGAGCTTAATGTACTATCTCTCTCTCTCTTTCTCTCTCTCTCCCTCTCTCTCGTTCTCTCTCCTAATGGAACTGTTTGTACTTTACTAGTTTATTAAACGCCCGTTTAGACTTATATAGAAGAGAGTTGAGAGAAAGGCATGTCTAATGCGCGTTCCCCTCCCCCCTTCGGAGTCAAGTACTTTTCTGTTTTTCATCGCTCTAGTATATGAATATCTATATATGAATATAAATATATAAATATGTATTACGCGTACGTGAATGTCAAGTAGCAGGAGACGCGTATCCACGTGCTTTCGCTTTGAGAGACATTTAGTAATTCCCGATAGATCGTTTTAAGGCGTTTGCGAGCGTGATGCTGTTCGAGCAAAATCTAGATTCGGCAAAGATGGTCATTCTCTTTTTCTCGTTCTTTTGTTTTGTTTATTCTCCTCTTTATGTTCGAACACTATGACGATTAGTAAATGTGTTTTACTCAAAGTGTCCTTCCTACGTAAATTTACTTGTTCGTTCTTATAAGCTAAATAAATGGTATCTCTTTCATGTTCACATGTTCACGTGTTGACACTTATTTATTAAACAAAACCCTCCTGTAGTTCGTATTAATTCCATTTCTGTAACTTGTATTAATTTCCTTCTCGGATAGCAACATTTTTGTGGAATTAGTTATTTTTAAACATATTTTTTACATATATGAGATAATATATTATATTATTATTAATTTATCAAAGGAAATAAAAGTTTTTTTGTTAAAGATAACATTAATGAGGTCCTTTTTTAATAAAGGATGATAAAATTAATAAAATTCTAATTTATAATGTAACAAATTTGATTTTTTTATTAGAAGAACTCTAATTGAACTTAAAGAATTGGACATTATCTCTATTGATCTAGAAGGAAGTCGTAATTTGAAAAATAAAACATATTAAAGGGTTAGATGAGAGTGACGGCCCGAAAAAGTGGGTAATTTTCGGATGCGGATTGTAAAAAAAGTAAACATCCGATTGAGTTGCGGTTTTGTATTTAAATTTATCATCTTATAAACTAATAAAAACAATAATAAAAATTAAAAAGAGGATGATTATAAACGTCATCGGAGAGCGCTGAACTGATAGTGTTTTTTTACAGAAGGTCAAACGGTGTACCTCGTAACTCGATTTTGGATTATCTGAAACTAAAAAACAAAAGTTTTTCATTAATTATACTTCAATGCCTAACCATTAACGGAGCCATTTTTTAATTATTTGAAAATTCACTGAATAACAAAGTTTTGAAAAAAAGATGATTTTCGCGAAAATTCGTTCGCTAATTTGTTTATAAATCCCACAAAAAAAATTTTTTTTATACAAAATCGTCCGTTAATGCTTAAAGAATATAATAACAAAGATATCTGCCAAATTTTATTGCAATCGCATCAATACAGATTGAGAAATCATGTACACCGTTTTGAAAAGTGTCGTTTTGAGAAAAACGCGGGTAAAGTTTAGAAACGCGTTTAGAAATTTTTAACTTCCCAGATAGCACAGAGAATCGAAAAAGAATTCTTTTTTATGTCACTAATTCTGAATTCTTTTTTAGATGCAAAAAGAATTCTTTTTCGATTCTCTGCTATCTGGGTTACCTTTACTCTGCGATGCCTGCACCATACAGCTGTCCTTCCAGATTAATATTTTCTTCATTTTTAGCTTACTATTCATTGGTGATTGATATCATGTACCTTACGAACTCAGAAACCTTAAACCGCTGCGCGCTGCTCCGAACCGTTCGATGGCGCTACGACTTGCTGTAGAAAATCGGCTCTAAAACTACTTTAAAATATTTTTTCGCGTATAAGACCAATTGCACTTTATTTTTAAGACTTTAAAGCATCATTTAAAACAAAAAAAATTTTTTTCGATTTTTTTGAAAATTTCACACTAGTCTAACCCCTTAAAAGATGCTGATTATATAATTCAAGGATTTAACAAAAAGACTAATTTTGTTTTTACATTATACAATTATGATAAGAATAATTTACACAAATCACATTGATACAACGAATTATTATATATATGTATATACATATATATAAATCAATTTAGTTTTATATTCACAAATAAAAGAAAATAATTAAAGTTGAGTTTTCAAAATTGCAATGCTTAGAGTTTTTATTTGTATCACTCTCCCTTTTCCTTTATTATCAAATTTTTAATTTTTAGAATCTGAGTTCTTGGTATCACAATCTCGAATTTTTTTTAGTTAGTACGATTTTTTACTTAATTATAAACCGATCGTTGGTAACTTACCAACCCAAGTTACCGACTTCAGTTAATAACAAAAATTTTAATTTTCAAAAATCGACGAAGTATCAGGAGAACATAATCGATAAGAAGGTTGCACTACCTAAAATTCCAAGAATTTTTCTAATTTCTAAGAATTCGAGATTTCAAATCGTGAAAATCAAGAATCGAAAAACGACAAAATATCAGCAGAACATAATCAGCGAAGAGGTTGCACTATCTAAGATTCCAAGAATTTTTCTAATTTCCAGGAATTCTTTCAATTTCCAAGAATTCAGGATTTCAAATCGTGAGAATCAAGAATCTCGAAAATCGACAAAGTATCAACCCAGATAGCAAAGAGAATCCAAAAAATCAAACGTGCTCGGTAGCAATTGAGCCGCAACTATCAACGTAGAAGTACGTCTATTGTCACTCTTTTCTCGCACTACTATAACGCAATACTTCGATTTCAATGAACACATAGACCTCGAATTCGACGAATTAGAACACTTAGACACCAAGAAACTACATTGGCGTCCTGGGACACGTAGACATCGAAGAGTATTAAATAATATCCCATTAGATAGCTTATATAGTCCCATTTATAATAAAATTTGTTTCAACCCTCCATCTCTTAATCCTTCGACACAAAGAAAGGATCGTGATAATAAGAGAAACGACGGAAAACTACGTGTCGCCGCAGACGAGGTCCAGAGAGTGCGCTCCGTAGTTTGTGGTGTTTAGAGGTATTGATACTTCGAATTTGACGTCTACATCTTCCAGGTGGCCGATGACGAGGTGCAGATAGTGCGCTCCGTTGTTTTTGGTGTCTAGGTGTTCAAATTCGTCGTATTCGATGTCTACGTGTCCTAGGTCGCCGATGACGAGGTCCAGAGAGTGCGCTCCGTAGTTTTTGGTGTCTAGAGGTATTAATACTTCGAATTCGACGTCTACGTCTCCGAGTAGTATTAATACCTCTAGACACCAAAAACTACGGTACGAACTATCTGGAACTCGTCATCGACGACCTGGAAAACGTAGACATCGAATTTGAAGTTCCATGTATATCTATCTTATACATATACATGGAAGGGAAGCGAAAGAAATAGATAGTCATTTCATACATTTTTAAACACATTTATACAATTTATAGTAATAACCTCTATTTTATACTGTGGTGGCGGTGGAATAAATTCAAAATCTGGTTGTGTGGTGGTGGTGGTGGTGGTGGTGGTGGCGGTGGTGGCGATGGTGGTACATGGGGAGGGGGCATGGGCTTAACTCTCCCGACATAGGGGCCCGAAAATGCCGTTCGGGAGAGATATTGGTCGGGCAGACTGCTGAGGCGGAGGTGTGGGAGGTGTGGGAGTCAGCATCCGCTCTGCTCCCGGCGACACTCTCCGGACCAGTCCTCCGACACTTTCAGGTCCACAGGTTGGGAGAGTAAGGCCCCTGCCCTCTGGTTGAGGCAAATCCCGCATTGTGCGGCGCACAATGTGGCGCACAATGCGGCGCACCACGCGGCGCAGACTGGTTTTCTGTGAGATTCTCTTCCCTTCCATCTGGGAAGACGAAGCAAATATACACTGAAAGAAAAGTATAGTAATTTCAAAAAAATAATATTTCATTTAAATAAATAATTTGTTTAAATACGTTTAATCAAATTATTTATTTTAACGTAACATTAAATATATTTAGATAAAATATGAATATATAATAAGGACGAAAGTAAATTATTGTTAAAAGAAACAAATTTTTAAGTTTAATTAAAGAAATAGTTATTTATTTCAAATATGTGTAAATATTAATTTAAGAAATTGCAGGTTTTAATTTAATAAAAACTTTTTTTAAATACAAAGATTACAGTTTAAATAAAAATAAATAATTGTTTCAAAAAATAAAATAATTTTTGAACGAAACAAGTATTTTTTTGAAAGAAAAAAAATTTTTTTTAATATAAAGTAACAAGTATTTAGGACCAACAATACATTTATTGCAAGAAATATTTGATATCCTAATGTTAATAAATTTGTTTTTTTAGCAGAGTGAATATTTTTTAAAAGAATAAATTGGTTTTTAAATCAAATAACAAGCTTGTAAGATCAATAATACATTTATTATGGAAAAGAATTTATTTCCTAACGCGAATAAAATTTTTTTCATTAAGCAAAATTACTCTTTTTAAATGAGGATATTACGTTTTATACTATAATAAATGCTTTATTGGTCTCAAAAACTTGTTATTCAATTCAAAAACATATTAGTTTAAAGTTAGAATTTTACATATAAGGTGTTTAAAGATAAATCCAACAACGGTCACATACTTGTAGATTAGATCATTTGGGACAAGAAAGTCCTGGACCATTTTATGAGTAACCACGGAAAATTTGGAGTTATTAATTATTGAAAATGGCCACGCGTTTAAAAATGTCTTTAACCATTTTGCAAATAAATGCGCAAATGTTCAAGTTATTAATTAAAATGCTTCTAAATGTCACCATTTTCAATAATTAATAACTCTAAATTTTCCGTGCCATGGTTGCTCGTAAAATGGTCCAGGACTTTCTTGTTCTAAATTACCTAATCTACAAGTATGTGACAGTAGTTGGATTAATCTCAAACACTCTGCATACGGTACTCATAACAGTAGTTGGATTAATCTCAAACACTCTGCATACGGTACTCATAAATGCATCTATTGTGTGTTGATTA
>NJRQ01000385.1:88299-101619 GCA_003063805.1 Aphaenogaster ashmeadi | reverse complement strand
ATTAATCAAAGAATATTGTGACATTTTCTTTTTATCAAAGAGAGATTTTATAATAATAATGAGTGATAAGAAACATAAAGTGAGGAGTAATGTGGGCAAAAATAAGGGACAATTTGTGAAAATAAAAGTGAAGCAGGGCACTCAAAATATTATCAATTCTACAAAGAAAAGATTCAATAAGGTAAGGTTACAGAAACGGTAATATTATTAATTAAATAACTGGAAGAACAAGATAATTGGCATTGTAATGCGATATATATTTTTGGATTATTTTTCTTTTTTAAAACATAATAAATAGTTGATAATAAACCGTATGTGATGAACTGAAGTGTGACATGAGCGCACAGCTTGCAGCGTTGCCAAATAATTCCTTGAAAGTCGCTATTAAAAATATTCATCTATAAACCACATTTCAAGTCAACTTTTATCATAAATATTTTGTTTAAATATTCGGTGACTCTGTATTTTTATCGGCACTATCGAAAGTATAGAGTTTAGCGAATATGTAGCGCAGTTAATATTTAATACTTAAGATATTTGATAAAGAAATTATTACATTGAAATGTGGAAAATAGACTTTTTCATAACGTCACATATAAATATCGAATTTTCAAAGTCATAATTCTTCTTTATGTTCGGTAATGTGGTTTAATTTTTTTCTGGCGTAAAGATATGCATTTTAACTTTCTCGTACCAAAAAATCAGTTAATTCTTAAGACTTTGGTGTCATGAAAGGAATACCTTAAATGAAAATGGTCATGGGTTTCAGTTTAGTCATGGCTTTTTGACTTACAGGTTTTGATATTATAGTTTATAGGTTTTGGGTTTGGGGTGTATGGGTTTGGGGTTTATGGGTTGAGGGTTAAAGGGACTTGGTTTGGTTGGTTTACACTTTATGATTGTGATTCTACGTAGACAGAAATTTATAATCTGCGTTATTTTAATTTGCGATGTGAATTATGTAATTTTGGACCTTCTTACTACGTGTATCTCATAAATGTGACGTGTACGAATTTTTGAGAAACGGATTCTGTTTCGGCACGTTAAAATATATAGGAAACAGTTGGTCTTCCTTCCGGAACAAAATACTTTTTTTATTTTGTGGTCCTGTGTAATTAAAATCAATTGTCCTTATTATACCGCATGTAAAAGTATTAAGGTAAAGTATTTAAAAAGTCAATAGTTTATGAGATATTTCATATTTTATTCGGACATATACACTGGTTCACATAAAATCTTCACGATCACACGTCATATTGCAAAAAGTCGGTATTATACTGACTTTCTCGAGTACTAGCTTGCTGGAACTACCTTTGTATAATTTATAAAGTAAACAAAAATATATTTCGTAATTTATTTAAAATTTATATAAAATGTACAATTGCCATATATGTAAAGAAATACTCGGGGTTGGCAGTAAAGGATTATAATTACTGAAAAGGATAGCGAAATCGTATTCATACGTACATTACAGACGTTTTATGTACATAAACGTCTATATAATTCACTAAGGGAGTACTTTCTGGCTCATTTCTAGATGTTACACATTACAAATCATTTAGATATCATAAGTCATTCCCACAGATATGTATAGATGAATCTTCATTGTACCAGGTTTTGTCCCCCAACTGACAATTAAAACAGCTTTTACATTGAAAGGAGTCTTTGAAATTATATCTATTAATAAAACGATTCTACTATATCAATCTATATCTATAGATTAAGATAAAAAACATATATAAAAGGCGGATTGTCAATTATTATATTATTATTATATTCGATATATTTTATTTCTTTAATACAAGCTATCATGATATACAGACAGAAGCATCACATGTTCTTCCAATAGTCCTTCAAACTAATTCAAAAGATTTTTTTTTTCAATAAAATTGTTGTGAAGTATCAATGATTATTAATTACATTTTCAATTTTTAATCTTATATATCTCTGTATAACTAAATTTTAACAAAATCGATTTAAATTTTTAACCAAAGAATAATTTTATCAACTATTTTCTATTATGAAATTTAATTTAATTATAAATCTCTTATCTTCAAGCCTTAATTATTCAACAATTGTACATGTTTGAACATCTTCGAGGGTAAAGTAACAGAAAATCAATAAAAAAATCTATAATGCAAAGAACGTGTGATCCTGGAATACTCTATATATCATGATAGTGGAGATGTGTTACGTTCGCGAAGATGCCCGTCTAATAGGCATTAGAACATTTCTGTTGTTTAATGTACACATTACACGATATGTGATATGTTGTCGGCGATGGAATTGTAAAACAACAGATTCTCATACGTGTATTTAATTATCGAGCAACAACCGACCAATTAGCTGCCTACGATATTAGATATGTAAGTTCGCGGCACGGCGTGCCTCTCTCCACGCTTGTAAATTGGCACTACGGCAGTTACATTGTCTGCAAAGTCGAGTCGAGGGTGCTGTGAACTGCGCACTGCTCTACATTAGCCTCAGCATATAAAATTAGGCACGTATTCAGGGCATACGCGAGATAATATCGCTGTTAATAACGCCTCTGCTTTAACAATACGCAATGCAATCTGTAGAACACATCGCTGTCGAGCTGATAATCGGTCGCAGCACCGTCCGCCACTAGCTTTGCTAACATTAATACAAGAATTAAGTAAATATCGCGTTCCTTTACACATAGTTTTTACATTATCGAAACTGTCGCGACTACGTCGTTAATTTCGGCACTTCGGAAATGCTTACTTTAAAAAAAAATACGTTCATACTCGCGCTGCGCTTACGAGATGGATCGCACTATCTCCGTCCACGTCAAATCTTATTATGCTACAACGTGGCCAAGACTGGCAGATTATACACTTAACAATTACGTATACATATACCATATAATAATATTAACTATGGCAGTCTGTCGAAATACGCGTATTTATAGCTAACAGGCGTCTGAATTGTAAAGCGTCCAGCAAGGCGGGCGCTTTAACATTCACATTCTATAATGACGCATCGTTAGAGAAAGGCGATTTATTGTACTGACCAATCTTGTTGGTTGTTTAATGTAAAAAGACTAATCGGCACCGCGTTCACGTCGACATCGTTCCTAAGTTGGCGCGGTGCGATAAAATACAATAAAGTTTCCTTAGACTTTACTACTACTTCATAGTATAAATATTATTAGCTTTTTTGTACAAATTTCGTGGATTTGCTTCAGTAACATAATACGATTGTGCGTAATGTAGCTAGAAAATGGATTTTGTGATATTAATTCTCATCGCAATTGCGGATAAATGCAGAATAGTCACTGAATACGTTTCACAAACTCCATCCATTTTAATTAATTTAAAGCCGAAACCTCTTTAACGAAAGCATCGATACTTTTTCTCGTAAAAGAAGAAGTCATCGAACTTCAGTTAGTCTCTTCAAATACATTGTCACAAAATATGTTTGCCAAGCGACAATGAGTCTAGGCAATGTTCATTGAAGAAGAAACAACATCAGTGTTTTCTAAGTACCTGTATAGACAGTTTGCAAAACTATTCTGTATCCTATATAACATTCTTTTTTTAGATATGAGACGAAACTATATCGTGTGTCAGTCGCTAATCGACGAAGTATATATACCATTTTCAAACTACTTTACACGCGTACACTGTGAACCTTACTAGTAGATTTATTCATTTTACACACCTCTATGCTAATAATGTTACTGCGATACCTTTGAGATAAAACGGACAATATTTTCCTATGCGCGCGCGATGCAAGTAAAAAGGAAAAATAATATCCTACAGCTTGTTTAACAAATCTTACGTTCGTTTGAGTTCCTTTCTATAGCTCATTGCAAACAGAAAACGTCGTATAAAATGTCCAACTTGCGTAAAAACTCGAGTATGCTATTCCTTTCTTTCTCTATCTGGAAACTACCAATCGTCGTTAATTGTTCTAGTACCAAGATACTAATCTAAGATACTCATCTCAGTTACACAGTATACATTCTTTACTGATACTTTATTATTAAAAGTAAAAATAAGATATCTCTTTAATGTCTCTTTCTTTTTTAAAATTGATGGGGCATTGTAGAAATCGGCAGTGCATCACGATAAGAGCAAACTGTAGGATTGCAAGATCATCGAAAGAGAGCATAATATTAATTGTGAAGTGTTCGTAGAATACGGTGCCATTATCGATTACTTTAAATTTGAAATGCACGTGATGATTACTATATTTCGATATCATCACGTCTGCTGGAAATTCGATTTATGGCGAGGAAACGTCTCTATTTATGAAAATATTCATTTTAAGATAGTAATGTTGTTTGCTTGCTTTTATTTCATTTTTTAGTTGCAAACTTTGTAGTTTTGCGTTCATAGAGACACGTTTCCTACAAATACATATTCGTAACTCGTAATTTTAATCTGTATAATCGCACATGCGTGACGGCAGTGATAGATTGTACATCGTGTCATGTGCATTCCGCTGTATCGGTACGCAACTCGCCGGTTAATGAGTTTCGGTATCGCGCTATCTCCAATATACATATATTGGAAAAAATATATATACTTTTTTCCGGGAGCTACTAAGAAACTAATCGAATTTAAAGCAAATCGGTGGTTATGACGCCGCGACTTATGGTCGCAGAATCATAGGACAGATAGATGAAGTACCAAAAGTTTATGGCTGTGACTAGGGAGGTAATACGTCCAGCTTTAGGCCCGTCCTCGGCTTGCAGAAGCCACAATAACCGCCGCATTTACCGACGATTCGTTGATTATTCTAGATAATGTAAAGAACATGTGTTAGAATGTATTCTCAAAAATGATAATATAGAAGCAGAAGGAAAATCCTTTGTATTTTTAATTAAAATTTGTCACTTTTCTATCAAGTCTAAATAATTACTAAAATCCTCTAACAAGAAGATTGAAGAACGTGTTTCCGAATAAAAAAGTACATTAAAGCCAAGTGATGGCGTTGATTAATAATAATTACTTTTCAGAACTGTATTAATTTCACTTTCAATTCTATACATGTGTACATGAGATATAAATATAAAACGACGAAAAAAGCAATAAAACGAAAAAACTTGATTTACAGTTCTTAGGTAGATCGATGATCACCTTAAAATTTGATTACTTACAATTCTATTGATTGCGAGAAAAGCACTTGAGGTTTCCTTAACCCAAGTAATTTCTGGCGATAATCCCAAGGCGGTTCCTCTCAAATCAATGCTGAAACGTCCTTGTGGACATTCGGTAAGGCTGTAGCAATCACCGGCTTTGCCATACTCCACACGTTGCATTCCTTTCGTCCACGAAAACGTGTAATCGTTCGCTAAACATAAAACATCTTCAATCAAATGTATATAATGTATATAACTGCATGTAATGCACGTAAAAAAGTATAATAATTAAAATTCATAAATATATTTCCTCCCCTCCGAAACATTGCCGCCGCTGTAAATGTAATTTCCAAACTTTAATTTAAAAATTAAATCCAAAGTATGTATAAACCGAACATTGTGTTTACCTATAATGTAGAGTGTCGCTGGATCTATGCGTACCCTCTTGAACATCGTTCTGCCAGACACCGTCCCTAATTCGGACACGCAGTTGCAACTGTCATTTCTTTGACCATTGAACGGACACGTGTGCGGGTTTCTTAATCTGACAAATTGAAATCAAATCATTACAGAACGTCATACGAAGTTATTGAATTGTTGAGAAAATAATGCTCTAAACGCCGAGAATAAAACAATCGTTTATCAACCTTTTATCGTAGATTTCTGCATAGTTCTCACTGTCACCAGCTGGCAAAGTCAGGTATTCCCGTGGCTCGGCGCTCGACATTCCATGACAATAAATCGTCATGTTTCTACCACCAATTAACAACGGATATTCACCATCCGTGCTAACTTTGAGTCGTTTCTGGATTTCGAGACAGGTGACCGGCCCGCATCTTCTTTGATTGCACTTACGCTTTCGTTGTGGCTTGTATTCAGCTGGACAGTGATACCGTGCTACTTTCTTGCCGATCGCATCGTGGCAATAAAGTCTACGGATCTGCCGACCTTTGCGTCCGCAAGGATGACTACACTGTAAAAACAAAAAGGAAAAATAGATGTAGAGAAAGACGCAGGAGAAAAGTTGAAGATGAGAAAATGGAGAAGACGGAGAGAGAGGATAGAGAAAAGTTAACGCTCTTTGCTACAATATTATTTACAGATGTCTAAGAATCAATCAATTAAATTAATTAATAATTAAATCAATTTTCTAAATTAATAATTATAAACTATAAAACTTCTTAAGATATGATCCTTAAACTACAAGAAATTATACGAGTTTCTCTTTGTTTTCACTTAAAGTTAATAAATTAAAAACATTGTATTTGAAGCTATTTAAAGTCTTTACAGTTATTGCTAATTAATATGCAACGTTGAATTCGATCGGAATAGGATTTCAAAGAATGGACTCACTTTTCTCCAAGAGCCAGTAGTCCAATAATATTTATCGCTGCACTCGCGCAGTATACAAATCTGCTCGCCGACCGGCCTTTGATCCATCGGACAACCCTCTGTTGGAGTTGGATCGATCCATCCGTAGCGATTTACCCGATGACAAGCGACTGCACGACGTTGTATTCCCTCGCCACATTCCGCCGAACACTTGTGGAAAAATAAACACATCTATAAATCTTTCGTCAAAAGAAATAAGAAAACACAAGCGCGCAGGGATTATTACGATATTTCTGTCGATAATCGTGTTTTAATCAAAGTAATAATGAAACGAATGTCATAATGAATGTCATAATGAAAGAATGCATCAGCAAATCGGTATTGCACATCATTACAATATTACGAATAATTATTAATTGCAGTTACAAAAATTTAATTTGTTTCTCGACGATTTAATATTCGTTAAAAACAATTGCATTTTTATTCGTAGATGAAGATTACGAATGTAGTCTATTCAATTGAAATAAAATATGCAATTTTCGTTTAAATCTTCTACCAATCTATTGACAGTTTGCTGACAGTTTGTTTGACGGAACAATAAAATATATTCTCTCATTGTAATACGAAATTATGCAATCAATTTAATACATGCTCATGCGTAATCTGAAACAAAAATATATGTATATCTATGATATATTCCAGATCATTATCTTTTTATTAAGACCATAAATGACCAGTGATTGTACGATATTACTCTATACAGTATGACGGTTATATAATATGTGGCGTTTTACCTTTCCAGGATATTTTACTGATATTAGTATTACAAATAGTAATATTCCCTAAATCTGCTAAGCGGAGTGTAAGTTATACACACGTTAGTGATCAAATATCATAATTTTACACTCATTAAGTGGGAAATACTGTATATACATATTTCTCAATAAATGTAATGTGAGATTAATAACATGCATAAGAAAAGTCCATCACTTGAGAGAAAAACGTGAGTTAAATTGCGAACATCTCACACAGATGAACCTATGAGTTATCAAAATACCATGCATCTTCCATAATTCACCATAATACTTATGGAACCCATTTTTATATATAATCTATTAAGATTAGTTATTTATGCCATCGCTGCAATTATTGTTATTTCCCTTTTGCTATATACTCCAACATTTGCGTGCGTTTAAAACTCGATTTGACTTTCGCATTTTCTTTTTTTAGTCAAGGCCGTGAAATCTTCGTAAAATTGGACATAGTAGCAGATACGATTGTAGCAATGCTGGCGTAAGGTTGAGGTATAAGGATACCTCCGACCAGGTGCCTTCTTGCCAGATAAAATCGCAGGCAACGCGTTGGCATAATCTCTGCGATTTTGGTTTGCGCGATTTCGATCTCAAGCACTGCTCGTCCTTAACAGGTACTTCCGGCCCGTGGTTACCTCTTCTCATTGTACAATCCACCCTTCGCGTCTGAATTCCGTTGCCGCATGATTTCGAGCACTGCAAAATATTTCGATTCGCAAACTGACTACACATCGTCATCCGCGATGATAAAATTTAGCGTTCGACACCATCATTGCCCGATATCGGCATGTTCAAATAACGATAAGATTCTGCTGAATCGTTTTGTTTTAACTGTTTTATTATGTTTATGGTTCACTAAAATAAAATGGATTAAGAGAAATTCTGTTCGGGACATCTTGTTTAAAAATGGTTTTCCGAAAACGATCCTCTGTTCGTCAATACTTTTAAAGTGCCTATATATACTTCTTTTCTTCATTGCTTCTTCACACAAAGTTAAATTCTGATAAAACTTTAACTTAGTTGCTATCATATCTTTTTAGAAATTATAAAAAAGCTTATAGTGTTTGTTCATTGCATATTGATTTACTTCTTGGGTATTTTAGAGATTAAAGGATTGAAAAAAACAATTTCATTAATACGAAACATTGCTCCATATTTTTATATTATGATTTCATTAAATAATAGAGTTTACTTACCGGAGTCCAATTAGACATTCTCCATCTACGAACGATGTTAGACTCCAAACTATTCTCCCTGCTGTTTTTAGAATTGCTTCTGCAGGATTCTTTCTGACATCTTCGCACGTGTTTTGGCTGATCGTCGCTACATTCCTTGTCTGGCAAAATTTCGCCATGATGACTTTGGCAACGGACTTGACGGTGCTGGAATCCATTACCGCACCTTGCGTCGCACTAAATCATTAAAATCATTAAAGCATCATTAGTTGAGAATCATTGTACGTATATTTTTATTTTTGCGTAAGATATTCGGAAAATACTATAATATAATTTTATATCATATATTTAATTTTATATAATAAGAAATAATATTCATATAATATATGTATATTAATTTTGTATAATTAAAAATGTTTCAATACCTCGTTCCAGTCGCCGGTATTCCAAGTCGGGCATGGGTGATGATTGCACGCGATCCTGACTATCGGTTGTTGATTAGAGTCGCAATAATAGTCAGGCGCAACCGCACCAGTTTCCGAGGATATACATCTCACTATTCTACTTTTATATCCGATATTGCATTTTCGCGAGCACTATACGTGAATGACAAAATAGTACAAATTATTAGAAATTCTAAACTGCAAACTTAAGAACGTGTGAAAACTATAAATTATACAAATAAACCGTACATCCTAATAAACACATAAAATACAATAAATAAGCCTACCTCTCCGTAAGATCCTACGTGCCATTTGTAACCCGAATGGAACGTAATACCGTTGCTATCGATTTCGTTTTCTTGTGGGAACGAATCTTCACGTGGGGGATTTGTTGAATACGTGATCGGCGGCACACTCACCTAAACAAACAAGACTTTCTTTTACGAATGTTACATTATAGAAGACATGAAAATGAAAATAATTAATAGCATTATATAATTGCTTTTGCATTCTTTAAATGTAATTAATTTTAATGTATTGCTTTTATATATATGTAAACTTTTTCGTAGTACTCTGCATTCTTACCGTAGTACTTTTCGTTCTTACCGATAAAATTATTGTTTTAAAATAGATTTTATCATTGAAATAATTAATTTAGCCTTTCTTTAAGAATAGAGATATTGATTTCTTTTCCAATTTTTTTCATACAAATTTAAATATTTTTTAATCTTAGTCTTCATCTCGTGATAATTATGCTAATAAAGTCATTTTGCTTGTATTGTATTCGAATCTCTTATAATTCGGCTAGTATTATTGCAAAGAATTGCTCCTGTCAATAGACAGATAAATAAATATAGTACAAGCAACTTACAACATTGACGCATGGTTTTAACGTGCAGGTAACTGAAGTGTCTGGTTTCTCAGAAATAGGACATCCATCACTCGGTGCACCATCTGCATTCTTGCAAACGACTTTTCTTCGCGACGTTCCCTCGCCACACGTCACCGAACACTGTACAACGAGAGAAAGAGAGAGAGACTTGATTTAACCCGATATTATTAAATACACGGTACGGAATAAAATTGTCCAAAGTACTGTACCGGACTCCAATCACCGGCATGCCATTGATGACAAGGACCGGCATCGCAGACCTCCGTTGTTACGATCGGCATACCGCTGCAGGAGGTGCGCGATACCACGCGATTTTCGACCTGGCACCAGGAGGCTCTATGCCGTTTTCCCACGCCGCAGGTCACAGAACACTATAACATTTCATGATACTCATTAATCCAAATTATTCACAAACATTATCCAACACTGCGTGAAATATTTATAAAACATGACGGATCAATATCTCATTATCAGAAGGTACTGATATTAAGAGAAAAATCTTTAAAGTACAAATCTATTCTCTTGTTCTCTATATAACATATAATATCTTAAGAGAGTTAATATCTGATTTTAATATATCACACTTCATATACAGGGTGTCCCAGACTTACTGTATCACCTGTTAATGGCAGGTTCCTGAGATCATTTGAAGACAATAATCCTAATACCAAAATGTCGAGGCTGCTATAGTTTTTAAACGGGAAAGGTTCAAAGTTTAATCAATCTGCTTGTCAAAATTTTGCGCGCTCAGGAACGTCGCATTTCGAAAGAGCCCTTCCACAACCCTTTACTCAGCTCGATAGAAATACTTGAAATTATTATTCACTTTATTTCTTTGTACACTGTTCTGTCATTACATGAGAAACGTTATTTGTCCGCGACACGCTTCACATGAATGCTTTGCAGTTCGACACACGTCGCGTTTCCGTACGACAATTTAGAAACTATTATCATTCGATATTTGTCAGTTTTGCGAACAGTGTACAAAGAAATAAAGTGAATAATAATTTCAAGTGTTGTGGAAGAGCTCTCTCGACATGCGACGTTCCTGAGCGCGCGAAATTTTGACAAGCCGATTGGTGAACTTTGAACCTTTCCCGTTTAAAAACTATAGCAGCCTCGACATTTTGGTATTAGGATTTTTGTCTTCAAATAATCTCAGGAACCTGCCATTAACAGGTGATACGGTAAGTCTGGGACACCCTGTATATATATATATATATATATATATATATATATATATATATATATCTTGTCCTATATATGTAGCGCGTATCTTACCGAACCCCACTCTCCTAGATCCCATTTCGGACAAGCCTCTTGATTGCACGACCTCTTGAGATGCTTCTCCTGTCTGGCGCAGTTCTCGTCTCGTACCTGTCTCTCGTTTGGATCAACGCATATCGCGCTTCTCAACTGCACACCGCCGCCGCACGAGACACTACAGGCATTCCATTCGCTATAATTCCAATGAGCATCGTCGCAAGGACCCACGCACGGTTGATGCTCGCTCGGTTTCTCGATGTGCAAGCATGCGTGCGTTGGTATCGGCCGCGGAGGATGCGAAGAGTCTCGCAAAATTTGTACGCATCGCAAGGTGACGGTTCGCACGCCCGGGCCACAGTGATTCGAGCATTCAGACATGGAGGTCATCTGCCATCTGAAAGCGATTTAAATAGATTCAGCGACTAAAGTCATCGTGAATGAAATATCATTTAAATTTTGACTACGCATAAAATCATACATATATATGTATATTCCTTCCGTGTTATGTCATAAATTTTTAATTTTTCTGAATAATATATTATATATTAATTTTTCTGTTTTAATTATATCTTAATATATTATATTAAATTTTTCTGAATAATATATTATTGATCCTACGTTTTTACACATTCCTTTACTTACTGTAGTGTACAATGCGAGTTGCATATCTGACTCTCCTCTTGCGGTTTTTCCTCGTTTCTGCAATAAGCGTCAGGCACCGCGTCCTTGTGCTCGGTGCTTCTACATTCGGCCTTGCGATACTTCATACCTTGACACATCCGGTTGCAAGTAGACCAATCGCTGAGTAGCCACGTGTAGCTGTTTAGGATTCTCTTCGGTACAGTATACTCGTACGTGATTTGCGGCGGATAAACATTTCCTACGGATAATACCTGGAATTCCGTATTCTTGGTTAAGCGGAGTTACATCGCCGGAGAAACTACTTTTAGCTAAGTGACGCAATTGTAAAATGTAAACGGAACCTGCCTCCAAAATTAAATCGATGGCGATAGGCCGGGAACTGTTTAGTCGTTCCACAACCGATTCCGGTCCGCTGTATTCGATAGTGACGCCCGGGTGCACGATCACCTTACGATGCATTACCATAAAGTTCCCATTTAGAATGTATTCGCCGTCTTCTCCAATCCGCAGCGCTATATAACATATTGTTATGTTACGTACTGTATTAGTAGTAATCGTAATATCTTCAACAACCGAGCAGTTGAAATATTATCAGAAATAAATAACATGGAAAAACTTTTACGGTAAAACTAAGATAACTCTAACATACATTATATTTAATTCACAATAAATCTTTATATATAATTTTCTTTATAATAATATAACAATGCTATTTTTATATGATAATGGATCTGTGAAGTTAGCACGACATTCTACTAATAAAAGAAAAACAATTACGAGTTTCAGTAGCACTTTTCATAGTTCTATAGTTCCTTGTAAAAATGAAAAAAGTTCCGCATCTTTTATAGCAAAAAACCAAAAATGAAAAAATGTCGTGCTAACTTCGCGAATCTAGCACGACACCGCCCTCTCTAAGGTACAAGAAAACAATAAATATTAACACTTTGGCAACAGTTCCCGTTAGTTCTACTCGAGTTCCACCATTGTGTATAATTTAAAAATAAAATTCCAACAATTACCAATTTTTCATACACTTTAAATATTACACCTAGCACGACACTTGCAGACAAAGTGTCGTGCCGATTATTTCCCGCGGTTTTAGCAACAGTTCTCGTTAGTTCTAGCAGAGTTCTATGCCAAAATTGGGCATTACTAAAGCGGTTTACCCCTCGCTCCAAAGATAAAAAAATTATTTAAAAATATGTGGCCGCCGGAACTCTGCTTAAAAATGATTGTAGAGCATAGAACTCTGTTAGAACTAACAAGAACTGTTGCTAGAACCGCGGGAAATAATCAGCACGGCACTTTGTCTGCAAATGTCGTGCTGGGAATTGGTAATTGTTGGAATTTTGTTTTCAAATTACACACAATGGTGGAACTCGAGTAGAACTAACGGGAACTGTTGTCAAAAGTGTTAATATTTATTGTTTTTTTGTACCTTAGAGGGGGCGGTATCTTGCTAGTTTCGCGAAGTTAGCACATATTTCATTTTTGGTTTTTGCTATAAAAAATGCGGAACTTTTTTTATTTTTATAAGGAACTGTAGAACGATGAAAAGTGCTACTGGAACTCTAATTGTTTTTTTTTATATTAGTAGAATGCAGGGTTGGGAAATAACTCGTTACTTTGTAACGAAGTTACAGTTAGA
>NJRQ01000385.1:49211-87604 GCA_003063805.1 Aphaenogaster ashmeadi | reverse complement strand
TGTAGAATGTCGTGCTAACTTCACAGATCCTATGATAATATTATTCTTATTATTCGTTTATATGTAACGTTTTTTTGTTACGTTAATTAAAAAGCTATCAGAAACAACATAGGAAAATCTTACCGAGATAATTACTATCGTTGTGAGAGTCCAGCCATCCGTGTTGTTTAATGTCAATGTAGCTGCTGCCGGCAGGGATCTTAGCTACCCTGGTGTAACCGTACAGGCTAGCGTTGTAGGCGCCCGCGATCCTCTGACAAGTGGCATTGTCGCCTCTGCAGACCCCGCAGGTGTCGAGTTCGGCCGTCGAATTCAAGACGTGGTCGCATCCAGCGGGCTTGCATTGGCCGTTAACGCATATATGGAAAGTGTCGGGGCCGCAGGGTGTCCCGTCGATCACTTTGTCGCGTAACATGTAATACTGATTGCTCTCCACTTGGCAGTACAATTTGCAACGATCTTGCGGCAGTACTATAAAAGAAAGTTTCGAAAATCGTATCTTCTTCACACAGCTTCCTCGGAAATTGGAGATCGCATAGATTAAAAAGAGATAGTGTATGAATCATTGCTTACTTCTAGTATACTTTGCATGCCACTTAACGTCTCTAGCAAGATTCTGAATGTTGAAGTTGTTGTTGTCGAACTTTGAGCACTGATGTTCTCTGTAAAAAAAAGAAAGAAAAAGAATGAATGCTAATGTATAAAAACCGATTATCGCGACTAATATGTATTAACGCCGAAGCAATCACATCGCGTCGTTTTATCAGTTAACTTGCCTCTAGAATGCCAGTTAATCGATAGATTTTTATTCTTGCGGATTTATGCAGTATATCTTCTTCGTACAAAGTATTAGTACGAACCTGAAGTCTGGGCTACCTGATGGGCACTCTCTGGTACCGCAGCTGCGGTATTTGACGCGCTCACCGACACAGTAATTGCCGCCGTTCTTCGGCGCCGGATTGTCGCACTCGCGATACTTCCTCTTGACGCCGCCGCCGCAGGTCCGCGAACACTCGCCGTATCTTCCCCATTCGCCCCACTGGCCGTCCACCGGCTCGAGGTTTCTGCGCGAGACGCACTCGCCGCGATGACACCACTTGTCGGCGCCGCAGGGTGTGCCGTCAGCCCAGGGCATGTGCTGGGTGTGACACTGCTGATGATGATCCCACAGTGGCGCGGTGCACCACAGTCTCCTACACACTGCCTGGCCGGTAACCGACCAAACCCCCTATTTACTTCAATTCTTAAGCGAATTTCGTCGTAAAAGCGCTACGAAATAGAGAAGTCAGAAGCAACTTGTTCCAACGTGTTCCAACACAAAATATCTCCAATCATTACTAAATATTCCTTATTTCGCAAAGAGACCGCGCATCCGTAAAATATACAAATATACAAGATAATGAAATTAAAATAAGCACGAGAATATAATTTGTCCGAGATATGCCTTAATCAAACGCGTGAAGAGAACGTTTTCGACTTACCATCACTCACCATGTGAGGACAGATTCTGGATCCTTGTCCGAAGACGAGTTCGCATTGCTTGTTCTCCGAATAATCTTCGCCGGGTAACCGACCGTCTCGTCTCTCCATCGTTTTCATTTCGTTGGGTTTGTCAAGCAAGCAGTTGGCATATCCGGCTCTGGAATAAAAGTCGAATTAATACAGATTCTCGATCCCGTAAATGGTTGCCGAGAAAGCCCGTTAGATGTTCGTTCAGTCGAACAGTCTTCGAGGCTCATATTTCTTGTGACAACATATAAAACGTATTATGAGTGTACAACAGTCGTTTAGAATCTCGTTAAACCGGATTTCTAAGCGACGGCGATGACTCGTTCCGGCCCCTTCAGTGTCACAGAAAAACTCGCAACATTGCCTTTCTAGATCGAAATGAATTTGTCTGACCGACATCCATTTCCTGGAAATCGGCGTGTTTGACGCAAACGGTTTATTCTTGGCTTTTCCATTCGTGCTTGAATCATGATTCAAAATGTAATTTTGGAGCATTAAACTTAAGCTTAAAAATAACATTTAATTAATTGTCTTGTCTAATTAGGAGTACTCGACACAATTAAATTATTCCGATAGAAAGGAAGACAAAGTAATTAACCCGATTAAGCCTATTTAAGCACATTATGCGTCATTAACTTGAGACATGTATAATGTTTCTTGGTAAGCAAATACTTTATTTTGTAATTTTTTAAACAATACAAGAGAACTTTCAAATTAAATGTAATTATCTGGAAAATTTTTAATATGTTTGAAAGTTAAATGCTAAAAGAATAGAAACAGTTAATTATTATTAAAAGCCAACTTAATAAATCTCTTGTCTCAAAGATGAGACATTGACCAATAACCATTAATGGGTTTAAAGATCTCACGAGCTGTACCGCTATGAACAGAAAGGCAAATCAACGCGTTCAGCAGACAAAACCTGACATCACATTGCGTACTGTATCAAGCGGAGGTCACGAGTCAATTAGTAACGATCTCTTTCCAGAATGCTCCCCGGCACATCGTTTATAACCGAGTCATTTGCCAATTAACGACTGACTCACTCGAGAAATTCGGTGACATAGTGTCGGGAACACTTGGACCACTCCCAGGGAAAAGTATTATCGTCCAGCATGCGAGACATCACGTTGTGCACACCCGAACGGTTCCTAAAACCCGCGCACTTGGTATCGTCGTCGTGCGGCATGTTAAGCCTGTAATGCATTTCAGATTCAATTCATTTATTTCTCTTGAGTGGCATAAATCTTTAAAAGAGAATAATAATAATACGTACGACATCTGACAAAAAAAGAGAGAAAAAAACAAGATTGAAAAATCAGAGATTCAAGTATTAAAAGACGCGATAGCATCTCATGGCAAGTATATGTGGCACAGCAATGATCTCGCGAAGAAGATACGACGTATCTTTCATACAGGAAGGATTTAGATCATCTCATTACATAAATAATGTGATATATAAGCTTCAAAGAACGGATCATATACAGGTCGCATGCACGTATGACCGATAATATACTTACACGTGACCAATCTCGTGCGCGATCGTAAACGCCGCGGCTAATCCATTGTCCTGCACGATAGCGCACGAAGATCCAGGTGAGCACATTCTACCCAGCTCGGCCAAGCCCAAAGTGTCACAACGCTTTTGGCGCGGATTGTGGCATAGATTTTCTCTGAAAATTATTTTCAGTTTGTAGATATCGCATATCCTCAAACTCCAGATCTTAATTTTAAAACAATTTTGATAAATTTGAGCTAAATCAAGTTACCATTATTTACAATTATTTTATAATCGTTATTAAAAATCTTAATTCTAATCTTTATCCAAATTTTAAAATTAATGAAATGATAAAAAATTACAAATATATTTTAAACAAATAAAATATTATTATTTAATGCATTCTAAAAAGTTAGTTTGTTTTAGACGAGAAAAATTTTAGTTTCAGTCGCTTATAATTAAAAAACTGTTGTTGTTTTATATAAGACAATAACTTTTACGACAAATTTCAGACTGTGTAAGAATGTTTAATTAAACATTTTTACAATATAGATTTTTCTGACACAAACCTGGTTAATAGAAGTGCAGCGTCGTGATGATCCGGAGAGGGTTCGTCGGGATTGTTGCGTTTCTGCCACTGACAGAATCGCTTCAACATTTCGGCCGCCGCGATTCCGTCGCTTCCGCTATGCTTGACACCGAATATTTCCTTAGTCTCCACGATCTTCATCACTGCAATGGTCACCGGATTGCCGATAGACTGGTCCTTGTAGATCCGTGAAACCTATCCTTCCAGGGGAGGCAGATAGGAATATATTCGATAATTCGGCGCAATAAATTAGTCATTAATTACTTTATAGTCCTATTTCGTGAATCCCTATGTTTCATACTCGATACATGGCTCTATACATGTATATGTTAATTCGTGAATCCCTATGTTTCATACTTCATACTCAAGATTCTAAACATGTATATGTTAAAAGAGACATCTGATCTATTCTGGGACACCGTGTACACAAAGAATCTATTTCGATCGTTTGTCCGCGCTCTCTTTCATTCATAAAGAATTCATGAATCTTAAAGTCAATCGATTGTTGTTGAGAAACGCGATTGAATCATCGAACGGACGACAGGCGTGGGTTCGTGAAAGCGAACTCCTCGCAGGATGTTGCCCTCCGGTAAGGTGTGGCCTTCGCGTGGGATACATAACTGGCGTAGCGTACTCGGTAATGACCGCCGTGACGAAGCTAATTGTCGAATTACATCGAATCGTCATCTCTCATCTCCTCTTTCCCTTCCTCTTTCTCGGCTGTGCTTTTTTATCAAGAATTTACTTCGAAAGAACGTGTTGGTCCAGCGCGTCTTCGTTTTCAAAATGAATAGCATATGTCCTTGATCTTTATCAATGGATTTAAAAATCATCGTTATCGTGACAATACGGTTTGCTCTTTTAAGATCATTCGCAATTTTTTTGATCAATTTAGAGACGATTTATGTAAAAAAATGATTTACGGAAAAAAATGATGTTGTATCAACAGCATTAAGATTAATTAGAAATAATTAGAAATAATTTTGTTAATTCAATAACATTATTAATAAAACAAATACGTATGATTTTATTTTATTAAAATTGTTATTGAATTAACAAGATTATTTTCAATTAGACTTAATGCTGTTGATATATCTTTCTTTTCTGTGTATCATTTATTCTATCGTTCTAATTTTTAACGTTATATTCCTTTACAAGAAAGAAGCTTTAGATTAAAATTTTACTAAAGTCTATTTGAATGAAGTATTAACTGAAGAATATATATGCTTTCATCATCTACTTTTTCTCTTAAAATTTAGCTCACTAGAAACCCCTGCTATCTTAATTTAATTACTCTAAAGCTATAGCTATTTCGATGCTTTTGAAATGGAAAAGAGGATCTCAAATTCATCAAAGATCACCATTAAAGTTAAAACAGTGCGCTGCGGGACATTCTATATATATAAACGAACGCATTAAATGTACCGCTGCATAATCTTTTATGAAGAAACGTAAGGAAACGCATTTAACTGTCGTGACTCGCGGCGTTAATGCAAAAACTTGGGATACGAAATTGAATATATTCAAATTACCGAAGAGAGAATATATACCCACCGTGCTCATCAGAACAAGAATGTAGCCGACCAAGCCAGTGCCATGATACTCGACCATTTTCGCATCAGCCACCACCATGATCTCGATGAAATATTCACGCGGTAAGGCACGTCGCGGTCTCCACGTCACGAAGGGATCCGAGTCCATCTCTGAGTCCTGTGCGTATTCTTCGTTCTGATAGGCACGTTCACGTTCCACGCTATAATACCTGGAATTCGCAAACGGCACGCTACAGATTCGTTTGCAGAGCGTCCCAGAAAGCGTAGCGTTGTTCCTCGTGAAGATTGGAGTCGACTCTTCCGCGAAAAACGTTGCGAGAGAAGTCGTCATTCTTCACAATTTCCAAATTCTTCAACAATTACACTTCAGATCCTCAAATTCCGTTAAATTAAAATCCGCTTTAAATTGTACAACAAATAATGTGTTATTATTTATACATTTTAGAGTTGAAGCTCTCTTTATCAATGACTTACAATCCGAAAACTATTATATTCTCTCCAAGCATTATAAGAAATAATACTATGCATTTATTTTGCATCAATTCTGAAACATCTTGTCGCATATTAATGCAGTAAATATCTAATTCGAGGATCACTCGGTGAGTTTAACGGATTAAGGACTGCAATTGAAAATATCTCGAGAATAATATATTAACATCACATGTATATTCTGAGGATGTTCTTAGGATATCGTAAAAGTAAATTCAGTATCTTCAGTATATATTCCCTACATATTCGAGATGTACGTTATGTTATACACAAAAGAGTCACACAAACTGAGTATATTCAATTTTTTTACCGAATTTACTTTTACGATATTCTCCGAACATTCTCAGAATCTGCATGTGCTGTTAGGGAAGTAAGCGCATTTCAAGACTTATGTACAAAATTTGCGTATTCATATGTGCCTATACCTGTCGTCATAATCCACTCTCTGAAAAAAATCCCGACGATGCTCGCTCAGCTCTGTGAATCGTTCGTATTCCTCTTCCTCTTCTCTAGGAAACCGTTCCAGCGATGCGGTTTTCCGCGTCAATGATCTACGCTCCCGCGTATGCTCCCCGACGTAAATTTTACGAGCGGAACTATCGTCTGTTAACGGAGAGGGGATGTCGTCCGTGTCATAATCTGTGGGCAACGACAATGCCAATTATGATCGAGTCAATTAGTTCGGCATCCAATAGGAGAATTCGCAAGGATATCGCTCGCTGGAGTCACACAATTGACACCGTGACGTCGCAGACGTAGATCCGAGGTCGGCGTTATTTAAAACGAGACCGCGATAGCGATAGATGCGAAAAAAAGACGAGAGAATTTCGACGGTGTAATATCAACGACGTCGTTTTGTGGGCAGAGAGTACGCGCGTCGCCAAGCTGTCTCGATGGTACATCAGAATCCGCCCGAGGGAAGACGTAAATGCCTGAACCTGTTTTGGTACAGGTGGTCGTGCGAGTATGCGTTGAGTGAAAAAAGACGCGACGCTTTTTCTTCGGAGCCTCGTGAAGCACGTGAACATGCATTTCATATCGGAATAACCGTGGATATTGTGGTCCGCGAGATTGTGGTCCGGCACGGTAGAATAAATAAATGTTCCTTGACGTATCCTCGTTACCTTCGAGCAATGATGGAACCACCATTATAATATACTATTATGATCAATATTAATATATGTTTGAGATGTTATGTCAATCCTTGATATATATCAAGGATTGACATAAAATATATTTTATGTAAATCCTTCTTAACGATATGTTTACGAATTATATGAGATGTTAATGTAATTTTATTATTTTAATGTGCATGAAATCTCAGATTATTATAATATAATTATAATATAAATAATTTAGAAATATAATTTAGGAATATAAATAATATAGATAATTATAATATATGAATAATAACAACGATTAATTCTCAATCTATTAAACCTGTTTCAATAACGAGAAATATTATGATCTCGATTTTGTCCAATAAAATACTAAGGATTGATTATTAGTACATTTCGATAGCCAACGCTGAAACAAATTCATCGACTTGGTTTCATTCTCTTCTGCATTCTTTCGACTCGCTTCTTCGTGCAGAAATGACCCGCTTTTCCCGGCTGTATCACTAACGAACCATCCCACATACCAAACGGATAATGAGAATGTCGCAAGTAAAGTCGAAATAAAGTGAAACTTCTTACTTACCTATCACGCCGCAGTTGCGACTTTTAACTACATTTTCGGGACTATCCAAGTTGGAGTCATCGTTCATGTTGATCGCAGCCGTGGGTACGCGGTAGATCGCATGCTGTAACGAGGATCCAAGAGAATCCTTGTCGTCCTCGCGCCAATGTTCGGTGGGTTTAATGAAATAGCTGCCCATCGACGTCTTCATGTGGCCAGTCTGAAAAAATCACAGAATTTATAAAGTATGTACATACATAAAGTGCGATAATGCACGATGACTAATGGATAAAATTAGCACAATGTAATTGATAAAAATCCACTTGTAGAATAAGATTTTTTTTCATATGCAGCACATACAAGGCTTTGCGTTTCCAAGAAAATTACACTGTTAGATATTAAAGGATCAAATTTAAACCAATTTCTTGGGTTAAATCATATTTGATTATTTTTAACTTTCACATGTGTAAAAATTTATTATTTTAACACAAAATATGTGGTTAAAATTCCAACGGGGCATTCGTGGGCAAACGTTTGCAAAAAGAAAAGTTTTGATTTTTCAATATTGGGGGGGGCCAGTGTGAAGTTGGCCCCCCCAAAATTGAATTGCTTATAACTTTTGAACTAGAGGGGAGCAAACAAAAATTCCAACGGGGCATTCGTGGGCAAACGATAGGCAAACGTTTGCAAAAAGAAAATTTTTCATTTTTCAACATTGGGGGGCCAGTGTGAAGTTGGCCCTCCCAAAATTGAATTGCTTATAACTTTTGAACTAGAGGGGGGGCAAACAAAAATTCCAACGGGGCATTCGTGGCAAACGTTCTGTAAAAAGAAAATTTTGGATTTTTTGACATTGGGGGGCTAACTTCACATAGGTCATATCAACTCACTTTTGTGGTTGAATCAGTTTTGACTTATGTGTTAATATAATAAATAGTAAACCAAATTTGAGTTCACTTTAACACATTCCTTGAGTTAAATTATTTAACTTAATTGTTCTAGTTAAATTAACAACATATCGGGTAGGAGCAGTGGCGACCTATAGGAATGGTTATAAATGACCCAAATTTGGTTCAATTTAACATTACAAAATTACAGTGTAATTCTTTTTGAATCGACAAGTTAATTATAGCTCGTGTCAAAAACTCCTGGCTTGAGTAAACTATTTCTTAACAATTACACGGAATTACATTGAAATTATTTATAAACGCGGTCTATATAACCGGACGGATTATTACGCATTGCGCGTTTACGTGAAATAAGAGAAGATTCGGTTCCCGGTTTATTTTAGGTAGCGGCGACTTATACAGATGCTATTAGAAGAGCGTTATTTACAAACGGAGCGCCGCCCGTTGTTATCCTATCCGCCAACTACGATACGTTAACTTCCTTGATTAAACATTCTAACGGAGATGAACTCTCTGATCTATTTATTTTTTCGGAATACAGAACCTCTCGGCACTCGCGCACGTGCGCCGCGTGAGGAGCGTGCAGGCCTCACCTCTATTTCAAATACTTGTAACTTATAGCGCGTGAGAATTTTATAGTTACATTATCAAAGATCTCGGCCAGCTAATTCGGTTAAATGCGCATTCCGATGCCATACGGAAGCAAGGACGTTCTTCAGCAGAGCTCCTCAGTGAGTTACTCGATATTATATAACGAGATTTCCTGCCGAACGACTCGGGCAGTAAAATCGCGGATAGGACAACTAATTAGCATATAAATGACACTAAACTTCTCGAGCTCCGGAACGAATCTCTTGATAATACTGGGGCGACCAACTCGGAATGAAAACTTATTTTATTGCATCGAATCCTGGGGCGGGTGAAGAAGATCAGAAAGCTGCGGGCAATGCGAAACTTTTTGATGCAAATTCAAGGCTTATCCAATGAAACAAGAGAGAGCACCGTTTCCCAATAAGATTGCTCGCTCATTGCAGCGTCTGTGCAGCGACTGTGCAGATAACGTGAATGAAACTTTACGCGACGCCAGCCGCAACCATCTCGGGCCGTAAGCGACGCGGCTCCGTACGCTCCGCTCGATTCGCTTGTGTTTGCGATTTGCATTCTTGCAGACATGCAGACCTTCTCTATTCCGCGGCACAAAGACCGACTTGAGGATTACCGAGAACTCTTGGCAGGAACGCCGTTTTTCTCCCCCCATCTCTTTTTCCTCATCTCGCTCCGTCTCTATCGTACCCTTTCTCTCGCCCATCTCCCTTTTTGCCTTTTCGATCGGCCAGCACAACTACACGGCTGGTAACGACCTCGCGATTATCCGCTGAAGCAATTCATCGACCTTTCGACGAGCGGAGCCGATTCAACGTGCCCCTCACGTCATTCAGTGAAAATGCCGCTCGTTAATGAATAATGCGAAATGCCAAAAATCCAGTCGCATTTATCAGGACATTCAGGATGACGGATTTATATATAAGTTTCTTTCGCCGTAATCGCCTCAAATGTCTTCATTCTCTTTGATGCCAATATTGAATATATCTGGAAGAAGTCAGAAAAAGGTAAGTAGAAGGAATTTACGTGACTCTCTCATTTTTGACATCGTAGTTCAATAGGGAAGCCTTAAAATAATTTAATAAGTTAGCTAGCAATTTTCAAGTATTTTCAGGATTGGAAAAGTTACTTTGTAGAGGTAATTAGTTACAGTTACAGTTTTTTTCTTCGAAAAAATAACTAGTTACCGTTATAAGTTATCGATTCTGAAAAGTAACATGTTACAGTTATAATTACTCAAAAAGTAACGAGTCATTACTTTCCAGTTACTTTTCTGTTAATTTCTTGTAATGTCTATGCATTGCTATTTTAAATACTAGAATCTTATATTTCTAAAAATTTCTTATTAATTATTCTTATTAATTATTTTATTTATTATACTAAACATTCGCGCGATTACATGCTATATTATTTTTATATATAGTAAATCACAATTATTTTAAGATCAAAATACATTTAATATGTAAACTGAATTAATAATTTATAATAAATTAATATATACACTTGAATCAAAATTATGGGATTAATATTTTTCAGTTAAAAAGTTCCTCAAATTCGGTTATAAATTTGCATGAAATTATCGTAAACCAATGGTCCGGGGCTTGTTTTAAAAAGTAAAGTTTCAACTTTATAATGTTTATATAATAGCTATTCTCGAAGATGATTTATCACTGGGCACTTCATTCTACTGAACGCAGCCCATAAGTTGATGAATAAGCTTGAAATATATAAAGTAACTATTAAATTAGTTACTAGTTACCAAAAAATGTAACTTAGTTAAGTTACAGTTATAGATGGAAAGAAAAGATCACAAAGTTAAGTTACAGTTACAGAAAAGAGTAACTCTAACTGTACTTAACTTCGTTACAAGTAACGAGTTACTTCCCAAACCTGCTATTTATATAGAGTGATTCTATATAAATGCTCGAAGAAGTTCTCTCAAGAATTCTAATCATGATACGTGTAACTTCTTGGGGGCATTCTTATTGAATTCTTCTATTGAATTCCCGAGGCATTACAATTCAGAAAGACGAATACTTGAAGAATAGTTTAAGAATTTTTTGTGCTATCTGAGGTAGTTCAATACGGAAGCCTTAAAAGAAATAAATGAGTTAGCTAGCAATTTTCAAGTATTTCCTCGTGGATGTCGCCGCCTGTCGCGAGAGGAAGCGACGTCGGATCATAAGCAAGCATACCCCGTACTGCAACGGCAGTCCGTAAAAATGCTGACCGCATCCTATTATCCTTCGCGCCTACAGCCGCTGCGATTTCGTTTCAGAACGCGCATGCATTCTGTTTGCGTATTGCCGATTGTTTTGACTCGACGTCGCTTCCACGTCAGAGTCCGTGTTTATGCTAAAACATCAAAAACCGTGTTGCGACGACGGAGTTAAAAAACAGCGTTTATCGACCAATAATACCGAGAAAGATGCTCCGAGCCGTACTACCGAGAAGAAAAAATACCGCGAGACACCACGTGTGCATTTCGCCGTGCAGAGACGGCCGGCTTAAATTATAAAGGCGGCTAGGGTACCAGGCCAGGCCGGAGTTATCTTTATTTAGGTTCCGCTTAATACGCGGGGCATAATACATCATAATAAAAGGTGCCTGGCTGTAACGTGCCTTGCGCGCCCTGTACGAACAGAGACAATAATAGACTGCAGTAATTCGATACAAGAACACGTCTGAATATTTTAATATTAAACGTAAATTTCATCTCTTTGAGATCCTTTGGGGAAGCAATTATTTTTTAACATTCGGGAATCTCTGCAAAATAAAGAACGATTTTAATACTTTATCTAATTTGTATCATTATTTTTTTAGTGATTTAACCAATATTAACCATATAAATAACGTAAAATTACATATAGAATAATTAAAAACATCGCTAATAATAATATAATTGTAAATGTCCAAATTGTTTCTTACTAGAATATATATATGTGATTACTTTCAGCGCGTCACAGGTCTTTAAACTTTTAACTTCACA
The DNA here is from genome assembly GCA_003063805.1 of Aphaenogaster ashmeadi. NCBI lineage: Eukaryota > Metazoa > Arthropoda > Insecta > Hymenoptera > Formicidae > Aphaenogaster > Aphaenogaster ashmeadi. The sequence goes on along the minus strand of NJRQ01000385.1, from coordinate 75,786 downwards.
TTCACTTTTGATATCTGAAAAACGCCCGTGTTTTATCTTAACGCTTTTTATCTTAATCGAAACAGAAACAAAGAGCGGAGAGAAAACTTGTTGATTGAGTAAGAATTGATGAGTGCCATTGTTCACAAATAAATATCTAATCAAACGAATAAATTAATTACGTTTCGCTTGTGCGTCGCTTCGTTGTTGTACGGTCAAGACACAAATCAAATTCAGCGTTTCTGCAGCTTGTCTTTCGTGACGAGGTGATCCTCGTTAAGGCGGCCGCACAAAATGTCATCACAGACAAAATATCTCCAATTAATTCCGCCTATTATATTACACATTTCTGTCAAGGTCGTCGGGTCGATCCAAAACTGGTCGTACCGGCTCGAGTAGAACTTGCGGATTTGCGTTCTTATGATGCCGTTCCGTGCCGAAAAACAATATCGAGTTCCTTTCTTAGCAAATCAGATGCTTTAAACGCTGCAAACATTTTCGCAATTTAGAAGATCGTTAACGGAGCATAATTATATTATGTACAAGTTTTTTATAAGATATAAAAGTCAAGAGATGCGAGTCTTCATAATATATTAAATAATCGCAGAACACAACAATCATTATCTTATCTTTAAAGTAAAAGCATTAAAAAATTTCGTTTGATATTCTAAACAAAATTATTTTTATGAATCGTTATGAGATACGAATCTATCGTCAAATTGGAATGAAATCGCAGAAAAATAAATTTCAATTAAAATATAATTAATTATAATATAATTAATATATTTTAACAATTATAATATGATTAATATAAGAGAACAAACTTTGACGTAATAATTTAGAATTAGAATGATATAAAATGTGAGGTCTTCGCTTGTTATATAAAAACTGTGTCTCGCTGACACAAAAGAAAACAGGAAATGGACTCTCGGTCTTGTACGATCAAGTACGATTTCGTGTTAAGTACTCATCCGTAGGCTTTTCCCGTATTCATTAGAATGAGATACGAGAATGTTAACGTCGTCCGATCCGTTATCACGATCGCCTCGCCAGCAGAATTCCGTACGATTTGTAATAGAGAGCTCGAGTTCTCCTAACAGCGCAATCTGTTATTATGACGATTCGTGACTGAGATTTAAACAAATAAAAAGATACACGATGATTACTGAGCCACGCGAGATTATCTTGGATTTCTTGCCACGCGCGCACGCGCGCGTCGGCTCCTGACATTCGCATATATCATACGTGTCGAAAGATACATTAAATCGGTACATTACGTGTGCTTATACTGTTAACGTAAGATCCGTCGAAACTACCGGATAGCTTTCTCGCCGTGGATTCTCTTTGCTCCAGTTGGAAACGATTTTTTTTTTTAAAACGTCGAGGCGCGTAACCAAGGAAATTACGGTACTCTTAACGAGCTGAGCTCAAAAAAGGAAAACCGGACGGCAAACATATAATTTTCAATTCAGACGCGGGGAACATCGAGGGCAGTAAATAAAAAGGATTAGCGGATATCGGAAAATGATGAGGAGAGCGAACGATCGAGATAACGACCGAGATTCTGCTCGTCCCGCGAGCAGGGTCGAATAATTAGGTCGAGTGGCTCGGCTCGCTATCGAGAGTAAAGTCATCACAAGGCTCAGCTCAACTGGGTGCTTACTTCTTCCTATTTCTACGTCTGAAACAGACGGCCGATTGATCAGTCTAACCTTGCCATGGCTAAATTAAAGCGTGACCCAAATCGCTACGAAGAACGTTAAACAAGCGAGGAGCAAGTTCTTCTATTCCATTTTCGCTCCCAGAGCCTTTTTCCCAGGAAGAAAGTCCAAGTCTCGAAAAGAGTCGCGAGAAGATCCCAGTAGTAGAAAAGGGAGACCCCAGCAAGACCCCGAAGGGTCAACAAGATTCGAATGCAATTGCTGACGTTCGTCAATATATACGTTACTAACGATTCTTCTCATAAAGACCGTTTTGATCCCCTTTTGATCGGAATAGCTTCCTCCGTCTATCCGAGAACGAAACATCACGATCGTGACAATCAATCTTATATGCCGCATCGTCCTGAAAAAAAAACTTGACAGAGGATCTTTATGCATCTTAATGAATCTCGATGGATCTTCATGAATTTCTTATTCAGGCTTGCGTAAGATAATCGAAAGAAACGATCTTTGAGCGAAAACTCTAAACTGTTTCAGAACGGATTTGACGTAAGGGACACTAAAAAAAACTCAAAGGCATCTTCATCCAACGACTCACGACGGTGACTGTGGTGGAGAAGAAATTTCAGACAGTCCCCAGACGGTCCCAGACGATGTCGAAGACTAATTTATTCGACGGGACGTTCGTTTCGTAGAAGAATCGGTTGGAGGACGACAACTAGAATTTCCACGCACGAAGAAACGCTCGTCATTTCCTCGATATTTCGCAAAAGCGCAGTTCCTTCGCAATCGCGAGGGAAGTTGCGGCAAACGCGACGTCTACCATCGTGTCCAGTCGTGATGTACGAGCCGTCGCGCGCAATAAATTCGCTCGCGGAGCGTTGCAAATAATTCCCCTTCGGTCTCTCTAACACCTCTTGATATAAAATCCAATCGTATCGCGGTCTACGTTCCCATGGAACGCCGCAGTAGGTTGTTGCGGATGACCAACCGCGCATTCCCGGTGAATGGCTCACGAGTCGCGCGACTCGAACGATTCCGAGGTGTTTGATATACGATCGAGTCGTCGTATATCTTTTTTTCTCTCTCGGAATCGACTTTCGGGTAGAAGGCACAGCCAGGCGATTCCGCCGAGTGTGTGCGCGGCACGTGTAATCCAACAAATCACATAAAATGTGTACCATCCCGCGCGCTACACACCGCTAATGCCTACGGGTCTATGCGGGCCTTGAACCTATTTTTTGCGTGCAACTATTTTCAGACATCCTCGCGTATGTACCGTAGAACGTATGTCTTCTCTCCCTCTATCTTTTTTCCCTTTTCATTTGTTACTGAAAAATAAATTACAATTTGTTACCGAACTATTCCTAATTTGAAGAATTGATTATGCAACGTATTGCATAATTCTCATATTATTATACTCAATAATAAATATTTTATTACGTAAATTTTCGCATTGTGCAATGTCTCGTTTGTTTAAGTACATATAAAAAATTCGCGATCTCTCCCGGAAGCTCAACGCGACTTTATATACCCGTCCTTTGGAAAGTGGTAGCAAGTATAGCTACAGGTTTTAAACGCGAGGACTTCTAGTTTCTCCCGATGCCACGTGTGCATATTTATTATGCCTATAAATTAGGAGAAAAGTGAGTAAACGCGACGATATGTTATTTATTATTATAAATTATCGTCGATTCTTGGCGCATCACCGATCGTTAACGACACCCTACAGACGTCGTTTAATGAGATATTTTACAGTGAAGTAGTTTTAAAGAGAGACACCGAACTCCAGACGTGGAAGAAAAAAAGGGTCGATGAACTCTGAGCCTCGTGGTGGTCGCAACATTCAGACGCTGTGAAAAGAATTCCGAAGTTTGGGGAAAGTTACAATGATCAATTTCGGATTAATGGGAAAAGAGAAAATCGGAGACACTTGTAAAGAATGGTCTTTTCCAAGATTATAAAATATCTATGTGAAGAACGTCAAACGTGAAACGACAGTTACTTTCTTCACCATTTTACGACGACGTAAAACAATTTAATGTAAACGCACTCGGATAAAAGGTCGCGAAGACGGATAATACTCCCTTTTAATATCGCTATCTTTCAGCTTCACGTTGCAAGCATACAATCGTAACACCGCGGATCGTAAATATTTACAGAATGCGATGAATCGGTACGCAACCGTGCAAGTATTTAGCATTTACGATCGATGTACGTGCGACTCGAAAAGCGTTCCTCCTCTTTCGGCACTTCCGGCGTTCACCAAAAGTCAACTCGTGTCTCCGTGTGTATTTTTAACAACGATAACGATGCCAATAACTAAAATAACGATAGCCTGAAGTACATTCACCGAACAATGCAAAGTATATTTAGCTATCCCAACGCGACTTTATGCTAATCGACTCGCGCTACGACGGGACACAAGCTCCGGACAGATTTATCATCTTCATAATCGGTTGGAATTGACTGGCGCTTGTGCGCGCGACGCCTATAAAGAATCGCGGGACGACGGTTTTCTGAAGCTTGATCTCTGACTCACCATTCCGTGACAAAGGCTGACACTGACCGCTGAACTTGGATCGCCGTCGACTGACCCGCTGTAGAAGCAGCCCAAGTGACGACCGGCGTGTTCCCTCCTGGTTGTGTTCTCGCTCATGTGTGTCACCTGAATCAGCGTCATCGCGAAAAGGCTAATTAAGTAGCTGTCAATTAAGTAGCGAAACGGCCCACCAGAATCGCGGCCTTAGCTCGTTCCGCTTCAACCTGTCTCTCCGGTTTTTGCACAGATATTGCGGTAGTATAAAGACAGTATAATTTTATAAGATGGTTTAGGTAACATTGTTCAGCAACAGAGAGGAATGTCACTTGATCGATCTTCCTCACCTTTATGTCGGGAGATACGAAACTGGCGTCGTGTGCCAATCGCAAGCGAAATCGCCTTCCAAAAGCGGTAAACTCGTATTGCGGGTGAGGGTCCCAGACTTCGGCCGTCGCGTGCCGGAAGTGACCACTGTGATGCCTCTTCGCCGTGGAAAACTCCTCGGCTGAAAAGACGAAAAACTTCATCATAAAACAGATTACAAACGATATGGGATAATCGGAAGGTGATATAGTCAGAAACCTGTCGATAATATTTTTCAAAATTGCTACACATTGGCGTATATATATATATATTTTGTAATAATATATTCTAGCTTGAACTTTTATATACGTACAATTTCGAACACAAGTATGTGTTCATTAGTATTCGTTTAAATATTTATTGTAAATTCATATGGCCGTCAGTGTTATCAGCAAATTACTTTTGAAGCACTTTCTTTCTTATATATTCAGATTCAAGAAAGCTACCGGAGAAAAAAAGGGTCGAAATAAATGGTAAAAATAAAGATATATAATACATAGGGGCTAAGGGTTCGTATACTTTCATTTTCATCAGCAAGTGAAGGCGGAGGTTGACAATTTAAAATTGAGAAAGATTCTATTTATGTACTTCAGATACTTACGTGGATCTTCATACTGATTTTGACTAATTTTTAAAGGCTTGACGTATTCCAAATTGCCCTTAGCAGATGGCAATAAGTCGATCGACGACGTGCCATTGAATTCCCTCGTATTTTGTATTCCCTCAGGAAGCACTGAAATAAAAAAATAATTAATCGTATAACGTTCGTTTGTCTTCAAATCATTACCCGAGTTTTAATATATTCACATTACTTTTAAACTAGTAATTGTTTGTACAACAATAAGTTCACAAAATAAAAGAAAGAGCGCAGATATTAAAAAAACAAATATTAAAATATCAATAAATTAAACAAGTATAATATGTAATAAATATTAATATAAATTAAATTATATATGCCCAAAATTTGTTAATTTAATTTAATTGGAGATATATACTTATAAAAAAGATTTCTAAAATACAGATTTTCATGAAGATACCTGGTGGTTTTTAAATCAAAATACACTATAAACAACTGAATCTTCCATAGGGACAGCACATTAATAAAAAGCTGACGTTTAATGTTTTAGCGAATTCTTTATCTTCGTGAATACTTCATTACTGTTTGATTATCATTACTAATTTATGGTATTTTCATAGTATATTTAACAACTTAAATAATCTGAACAGGGCTTCGAAAATTTACGTGGGTAATTTGGTGAAGCCACGCGGGCCTCCTTCAACTTGCGTAAGCAAGGAGGGACACGTCGATCCATCCGAATTATTTTCCGTTAGAATGTCCCTTAGCTTTTCTCTTGAAAAGGATCGTCAGTTATTTAACCATCAGTTAAAATTTTATTATCGATCGCGGATCTTTTTCTCCGAGTAGCAACTAATATGATAGCAATTAATATGACTCATCGTAAGAACGGCTTTATACGCTCGAATGTTGAGTGACGCTAATTACCAGCTGGCTGAAGGAGCCAATCTGCCGGTATAAACTGAGTAACTACACGTAATAACGATCGGCCAGCACGTTCTAGGATGCTTCTTGGCGGGTATCACACCGATACGCAGCCCGGTCGGGCGATTTGCGTCTTTTTACATTATATATCGGGCGTTTATTATACACTAGGGCGCGATTAGACGTCCGCTAATTTAGATTTAACGGCGGATCGTGGAATACACGTGCATGGACGCCCTTACAACTTTTTTCAAGGGCGGGCAGAGCGTAAATGTAGGGATAACATTTTTGTTCAGATTGTGAGGGACTGAGGGTTAAGAAATAAGATATTTCATTTGGTATAAATAAAACGATGAAATATAATTATTCAGAAAAGGCAAATTTCAATCACATAAAGTCATTTTAAATTGAAAAAATTAAAATCCAGGGGGAGCATATGCCTCTCCTTGCCCCCCTTATGGGCGCCCATGTACACGCGGTGGGACCTTGAGGAAATTGTTCGCGGAATAACGCAGCGGGATCGCCTCGCCTAATTATATCGGGCACACCACCTATAACATACCCCGGCCTGCCGGTAGTACGCGCGTCTGGAGAAACACATAGCGCACGCACGCGGGTTCTATAATTACGCACGACAGTTTTCGCGAGACGTATCGAATGTCGGGTCTGAATCACGGGTCATGAGATAAACGCGTATGCCTAACGAACCGTGAACGCTGAATTTACGGTCTCGTGTGAGGCCGATTTTCTTTTTTTATCTCTCCCTCACGAATAAAATATCAGAGACATGTAGCTCGCAAAGAGGACCGTTTCAACGCTATGCAGCTGTATATATGATATACCGTGAAAGATTACGGAACAAAGGGACACCGTGTCGCGCGCCGAGATAGATTAAGCCCGGTTGCAAAACGCGAACGCACGTGGGCGACGCTGGTCGAGAGTGAGTGCAACGAGTCGGGCGTTGCACAATCCCCAGGACGTTACATGGATATTCAAATGGGAAGGCGGGACGATCTGGTAGACCTTAGGCCGCGAAGAGCATCGTCGGCTGCGTAGTTATCCGTTCATTTGTTGTCGGCGTACTCGGCGTGAATGCGTTAGGGTCTTGCCCAGGCGGATTTGCATAGTTGCATCAGTGCATACGCGCACGCACAACGAGATCATTCACGTGTCTATCATTATGACGCGTTTAACGTAATGAGACTCGCAGGAAAACGGACGTGCACTCTATATCAGATGCGTAATCGATCGGTTTTTCCGTGCGTATGCATTACGCGGCTACGCAAGCTCATCTGAATAGGTCTTCAACGTACGCATAGACGGGCACTTCTGAAATCAACTCGTCACGTTTAGATACTAGTAGATAGAAATTAGATATAAATGGTCTTAGATCAATCGTACTTTGATCCGCGGATGTTCTGAATCAAGTCTCTCTCATTGAAAATTCGATGGAATTGCTCATTTCATTCGTAATCGCATGTATGACTGAATTTGATGATAGAAGGCATTTTTCTCTTCATTTGCGGACGTATGTAGATAAAACTGCGTGTGTCAGTAATCCAATGTGCCAGTGTAATTCAAGTTTATATATTCACATAAAAGAAAAAAAGTAATACAAATATAAGTATACATACAGTCGATGCTGGATCTTAGTGCCTAATAATCTTTTGAATTAGAAAAGCTACAATTTTGTCGGTCTTGAGACGCAGTCCCTAGCTAAAGCCGAAAATATAATTAAATTGATAATCAATTTAATATACTAATGCGAAAAGCATCTTTAAAACCCTGTAAAGAACTTGTTGCGAAAAATATCACCTCAGAAAAATAATATTAAAAGATAAATAATTTTGTAGATTTATGTAATGTGTAATAATCTTTGCTTATTCTTTAACTTTGTGAGATATATAACATGCATCGGATGCTAGTTTCAAATTGCTGTCTTCACTGGCTAGTGGCTACGCTTTTTCACTGCATATGTGCAAATGTAATGCGTTGATAAATGGATTGAAAAATGTCCATCCAACGAATGTTACGGTGTTTATGGCGTTTGCGATATATTCCTTCATATTTCCTGTGTACTCCCATACAGTAGCGACCTATAAAACAGAAATGCGTGGATTGAATACGTCAAGGAGACTTAAAAACACGCGATGTGTGTTTAGCATCAGGAAATATACGTCACCAAATCCAACGTGTTACGTGTGTTTACGTTTTCGTCACGTCGCACGATGCATTTCGTTGCTGTACACGCGGGTCTGTTTGTCGAAACCGCAGGGAGCAATAGTAATTATTCGTTTCAACTTCCCCGGCTCAAAATTCATCTATAAAGCGTAATACTCCTGAAAATATCAACGGAAACGTGCCGGACGTGCGCTACCCCCTTTCGAACGAACACGTTTGTTTTGCGCCCTAAAATTCGCAAAAAGAATCCCTTCCCTCCCGACGATAACAATAACCGTTTCCGTTCCATTTCCAAGCGTCTTCCAAGCGAGACGTGCGAGTAACGCCGTAAGCCATAAATATCTTTTGCATTTTAAGTGCAGAGTTAAGATCACGTTCTACAATTTTTCGCAATGATTTCGCGTGAGACGAGAATATTGTATCACATATTATCACAAATAAAAAAGCAAAGTATACACGACCCTGGTGGAAATAAATTTATGAAGAACTACAAACATGGCCCAAATCGCGTAGTTTTAATGTAAAAATTGCGTTAAAATAATCTAAAATGTTATAATTACATCCTAAGGCCCAGTTCCACAATCTCCAGTTAACTTAACCGGTCGGTTATTCCATTGGAATTGACCAATCGCATTTGTTGTTAAGCAAAATTAACAAATGCGATTGGTCAATTCCAATGGAATAACCGGCCGGTTAAGTTAACTAGAGATTGTGGAACTGGGCCTAAGAAACATTTAGATTATTTTTACATTTTTACATTTTTACATTATAACATTTTAGATTATTTTTCCGCAATTTTTACGTTAAAACTACGCGATTTGGGCCATGTTTGTAGTTTTTCATAAATTTATTTCCACCAGGGGATAACTATCGTTACATCTATAATAAAAAGTTAACTTGAAGCATCATCGAATTACTTTTATTCTATCCGATAACGAAGCAGTTAAAGCTGAAAATCATTTCACAAAAATCATTCCTCGAGCGTGAAGAGTCCTTGGAACATTCTATAATTCTTTCGCATATGTCAGAAATGTCAATTGCTCTTTTTCAGATCGATACTTAAAACTTTTTCTGCACCTCTTAATGATAACATTCCGACAATTCACTTGATTGTTTAATTGAACGACGGAATGATAACTGAGCTCTATCATAAATAGCAGCCTTGGCTGTTAGGTATCGACGTAGAACTAGTAACATGATATTAATAATGAGTACAAAATTGCAACGTTACACGCACGTAATCATATCTTTGCGATTAGAAACGAAGAGAGAACAAGAACTAGATTAACCAATTACTTAGAACACATTACTACATAACAATTTTCAACGTGTTACTTGAAACGTTCCTTTCTATTCTAGCGCTAATAAATAAGAAAGAAAAGAAGAGACAAAATCCATTTGGTACAAACCATAAGACTTCTTTTCTATCCTACACGGAAAGAACGGTTTGCTGAAATATTAAAAAATTTGGCCAGATACAGATCTGAAAAATAATTTTGTTGGATCATCAAAATAATTATGTAGGACACTCCAACATAATGATAATGCTGCAAAAAGTTTTGATATTCTAGCAACTATTTTAGGCGTCCTACATAATTATTTTGATGATCCAACAAAATTATTTTTCAGATCTGTATTTGGCCAAATTTTTTAATATTTCAGCAAAATCATTCTTTCCGTGTATCAATATTTCTAATATGTTTTCGCACATATTGAGAGAGAGAAGAACTTAGAAAAATCCCTCATTAACGCCTTGTAAAGTTACATTATCCCGTAAGATTTAAAGAAATTGCAACGTTACACGCACGTAATTATATCTTTGCGATTAGAAACGAAGAGAGAACAAAAACTAGATTAACCAATCACTTAGAGCACATTACTGCAGAGTAATTTTCAACGTGTTGCTTGAAATGTTCCTTTCTATTTTCTAGCGCCAATAAATAATAAAGAAAAGGAGAGACAAAATCCATTTCGGTACCATAAAATTTCTATTCTATCCTATCAATATTTCTAATATGTTTTCGCACATATTGAGAGAAAAGAACTTAGAAGAATCCCTCATTAACACCTAGTGAAGCTACATTGCCCCGTAAGATTGAAAGAAATTATCTTCATTAGGAACACGTTCCGCGAACCGATCTACAATAAAATCTCTGGGTGTCACGTGTCATTGAACTGTGGCGTTTGGATGACATTGTTTCCCCCGTACAAAAGATCCATTCTCATTACTGCCAGACCGCTCCTCTCGCGTAAACGTTTACGCTTCAACCGTCTCGACTGTGCCGAGTGACACTCATTCGCCTTCCTCTGCCGTGCCACAAGGCGGACACTGTTCGTGAGAGAAAGAATGTCTGCAGTGTCCCGCGTGCGTTGCCGTTTAAATTACTGTATCGAAACACGAGCCTGGAAACACATGAGAGACGTAAGTCATCCGGCCGAAAGACACGGAAGATAGACTGAAAATAATCCCCACCAGACGTATTTTCTTAATTAAGGTGATAATTGCATACACTGAGAAAGAGAGAAATCTTTTTCAGTTAAATAAACACGTTTCTTTGAAATAAATATTTATCTCATTTATATATAGAAACACGTTTTATTATAAATTATTATTTAAATAAAGATAAATATAATTATTTTTTTAGATGAAATATGAAATATTTTAAAATAAAAAAATATTTATTTAAGAATAAAAAATTATTTATTATAATGAAGAAAATCTGCTTTTTTAAAACCAGCAGCCGAAAACAAAGAAATTGTTTATTATTTTAAGTAATCTATGCTTTAAACTCCAAATCTATGTTTTGTTTTTACGTCATCTTTTTTTTACTTACATAATATTCACTGTTTTATTCAAATAAATAATTCCTTTGCAAGTTTTCAAATAAATTATTCTTTTTAATCAATTAAAATTTTTTTAAATTTAGTACATTTTTTTTAGTGTAGAATTCTCGAAAGCTCGAAAAGAATGTTCAATTGTATATCGGCTAACTATGCGTCATTAATTCATATTAACTCACTCGAGGGGCAACGTATCGTTGAATTAATTGTTAACGATGTATGCAAGTGCGCTTAGTGTTATCACACATGTGGCAACATAATTTGCTTCTTTATGACTTCTGTATGGATGAAATCTCCCCTTCGCGTATCATTAACTACTTACTTTTAAGGTAATAAAAGAAAGAGATTTAAAAGAAAAGAGAGAAAATTATTTTCTGGATTCACACAAGCCGAGTTAGGAATATATTACACTTACGCAAGTAAGCTATAACTTACTACACCTAGTTCCATCGACAAACATGATCTCAGCGAATCGTGCTAATAACTTTTAATGCAGACATGTTTCAAGAAGGCAGTAAATTATATCTCACCTCGCAGAGTCAACTGCAACGTCAGCACGGCAAATAAGTTTGGAGTACAGCAGTTTACCCTGAATAGCGACAATAAAAAAACACTTGCCACCGTATTATTACTGAACTAGATTAGATACTGCAGAAGTTATGCAATCGGTCGATTGATCGAGCAAGTAAACTATGTTAATGTCAATGGCTATCTATTTGAATATTTGCTCGAAGCATACATTAAATATAACAATTAGTAAATTTTTTTTCTTACTTCTCGGAATTTTGAATTTTTCTCTCTAACTATCCTTGAAGATATCCATAACACAACAAAGAATTGACAATTATTATAATTAACAAAGAATTCGAATTCTCATTTAAGAGAGAAAGATTGAATATGATTTTAAAATCATGGAAAAATCAAATGATATAAAGAAATTCGTTTCATTTCCCTGGTGAAAAAAATTCTCATAATATCTCATAATATTTTTAAGAATTTGTCATATTTTAAATTTATAAAGATTAAAAAAAAATATCTTTAACTTTCTCAGATTTTATAAGCTTTCTTCAATATAGAATGAGAAATCTTAGAATATTTCAGAATTTACATACGTAAAGAATTCTGAAAAAGATGTAGACTTTCTCAGCACTTCTGAAAAGTGTTCCAATACGTATAAAAAATCTGAGAAATTTTCTAAAAAGTTATAAAATTATACAAAAATTCTGAAAAATTTTGAAATTTATATAAAAATTTTGAAAAATTATATGAAGAATTCTAAGAAAAATTTTCACCAGGGATGGTACTTAAAAAAAACATAATGAAACCTACATTATCAGAAATCTATCTTCGACGTCATGCAGCAACTATAAGAGCGTGAAGCAAAGTTTGCCAAATTGAAATCTATTAAAAACCGAGCGGAGCGGGATAACAGAGCAAAGGTAACGTAAAATGCGAGCGGCATTGGTGCCGTTAAGGTTCAAGACCACATCGAACGTTACCGTATCATCGCAGAGTACCGGCTGGCTTTGGCTATTTTAACTCGAATATAGTCTCAGACGTAAATTATGACCGGTGCGACCGATATATCCTGCAGCAAGAAGCACAGTGGTCCGAGTTCTGTAGATCGACCGAAATGTTTACGGACGAGAGCTTAAACGTCTGGCAGCAATATCGCATCCTGTGCATTCGCGGCATCGTCAGCGCCCGAGTAAATCTTGCCGAGACGCTTCAAATATCACCCGGTTCTCAGGCCAATCAAAGACACGACGTTTCGTAGATCTACCTGCCTGTCTAAGCGTTCAGTCCAACCAAACAACGAGTTCTCTCCCATCTGTCGAAACAAATTGCCGGTCTATTTTAATCCTCGTTTATAGCTTCCGAGTATCTAAATACACACAAAACGTGCTAAATGTTAATACAGAATCCAAACACACGAAGACGCATTGGTCAATCAAGACCCTCAACAATGCGTGTAACATTTTACGTCTTATGTTTTATGCAAAAATCTAAAGTCCTTTCACACGAGATACCTGCGCTTCCTTTAGAATTTCATGAAGCCCGTGGTATTAAGTCAAAATTATTCAGACACGGCACACAAAGTGGCGTAACAAATTCTCTTCGACGTCTCCGTAAAATTTATCGGTGTCGCCTTCTAATAACCGGTCGGCCTGTTAAGAAAGAAGGATGTTCATCGCGTGGGAGGTAGAAGAATGGAGTTCTCTGATCAAACACCTTCGTCCCAGATGGCGAGCTTTCCAGCGGATGCTTTTACGGGAACGTGTAGATACTGCATAGGATTACTCTCTCTTTCTTCTCGATCAATGGATCTGTTGCGAATTCGTGTTCGTTGTTGAACGTCGAAAGTTAAATTGGAAAATCCGGAGATCTCGAGACTCAAGTTTATACAAACTCGTACATACACGTTGTTGCATCCAACTCCTACCTCGAGATAGCACGGTGACTTGGACAAACACGTTAATAAAGAATTTCCGTAGGTGCGTTGCATTCGTGCTTTACTCCGGACATTTACGGAGAGACGGCGTGCGTTAGCACGTTGCTGCATCATGCCGGCTAATATGGGCTAACAATCAAGGCCTCGCTCAAACGGCACGCAACACTTTAGAGCGTAGTCCAAGAGCAACTAGTAATGGAACTCAGGAAACGGCGCGAACAATTAAAGTATACCCGAGGGGGAAACTGCAAAATCGATGATGGCGAACGAGCGATTGCAGAAGACAACTTTGACAGCGTAGATACAAAACAGCACGGTATACAGACAGGTATAAGTCAGGCCGGTGTCAGCGGTTTATGAAACATTAAATTCACAAATAATACAGTGCTGAATTTTTTAATAACAAACGTCTCTCGAGAAATATCTAAAAACAATCCGTCTGCCTCTCGCGAGACTTTTAAATCCGACTAACTATATTTTTTTCTCAAATTTTTCCCCGATGAAAAAAATTCTCATATCTCATAATATTTTTAAGAATTTGTCATGTTTTAAATTTATGAAGATTTCAGAAAAAATATCTTGAACTTTTTCAGATTTTATAAGCACTTTTCAGAAATTATAGAATGAGAACAATCTTAGAAATCTTAAAATATTTCAGAATTCACATACGTAAAGAATTCTAGAAAAGATGTAGACTTTCTCAGCACTTCTAAAAGTTCGTTGCCCAGTAATTGTAACATCAATATGTATATATCAACGCCGCAGACATTTTTACCTACATATAATATTGTAAATGAATTTTTATATAATGGACTCCACTTTTTTTCGCTTTCTAATGAGGAAGAGATAGAGAATCTACTGACTTCAATTTTAACATCCTCAATATTGGATCGTTTTGACTGGGTGATATGATATTTTTTAAGAACGATTATATCATACCTTGACATGCAAAAATTTGCGGCCGAACTTTATACGTATTTATTATGTTAATATCTTATTGTGATTCGAACCTTAATAGTGTTTAAAATTAACTAGTAGACTGAAGACGACTAAGTTAAGTTGAAACGTCTCATAATTAATTAGAAATTAAATAAAGAATTTATCGGTATTCCATCTAATAATTGCTCGTCATACTTGACCTTCCTATGTTAACTTCTAAAAGTGTTCTAATTCGTATAAAAAGAAATTTTCTAGAAAGTTATAAAATTATACAGAAATTCTGAAAAATTATATGAAGAATTCTAAGAAAAATTTTCATCAGGGTTCTATTATAGGATCTGAAAAGCACAGAACAGACTATTAAATTGACATTATGTCTGTAAGAGCTAAGATCGTCACATCTGAGCCTCGTGAATGTGTTTTGCTCCACGTCCACGAGTCGGACTCGTCGAGGCGTCCGAAAAGGTGTTCGAAAACGAACGCGGTAGGAGATGCCTCACGAAGACGACGTTGTGCTTAGTCGAACGCGTGATACCCGCGTCTGCTGACCCTGGCAGAAACACGAGCCTTCACGACGCACGCACTTTTAGTGGCGTTCGCCGCTCGCACGCGGCCTGCACTTTTAGTTACATCAACGTTCCCTCCTCCTTTCTCTCTTCTGCCAGCCGCCACGTTCGTATCGTACGTTCCGTCTATCCTACGCTCGTGTAGGCGCGATGTTTTGTGTCACGATGCCAACGTGGCCATGCGAAGAATACGTCTTATCAAGGCGCGCGCGAGCTCGCGCGATGTCACACGAGGCAGCCGCGATTATGCGTTGTATGCGTTTTAACGAACGAGCTTGCCGGCAAATTCGCGAAAACGTATATCTACCTCATTACAACGATATCGCTTCTCGGAACGTTCGCTTGGAAACGGAGGAGGAGGATAGGGTTTCGTAACAGCCGAAAAAGATACTTGGATTCACCGACGTCCCAGACGTTCCTCTTAGAGACTGCAAACGAGAAATATCTATGTGTGAGAATTTACCTTTTTCAGAAAAACATAATACGTGGTTGATTACCCAGATAGCCAAACCTGCCAAGAGCACACGGAAAGAACGGTTCTGCTGAGGTGTCTAAAAATTTGGCCAGATACAGATCTGAAAATAATTTTGCTAGACCATCAAAAGTAACTACGTGGGACGCTCAAACATGATGACAATGGTACAAAAACTATTTTGGGCGTCCTACATAATTATTTTGATGGTCCAATAAAATTATTTTCAGATCTGTATCTGGCCCAATTTTTAGATATTTCATCAAAACTATTCTTTTCATGCATGTATTGCAAACTGTGTGTTATGTTAGTAGAATTCTGAGCAGTCTGCTGTTTTTCTAAGTAGAAATGTATCAGAAAACGAGCAGGCCCTGCATTATCACATCACGACGGCAAGGTATGCTCCATTCCTGCTGCATTTCTGTTGTTATATTATGGCTGGCAAGTTCGTAATGGCAGAAACCAAGCTTAAAGAGGACACAGTGGATAGGAATCTGTTCCAAGATCATGATCGAATCTACTGGCAATTGCTGGCATACTGCTAGCTTCTTGCTATATGGGTAGAAGAGAGAATGACATAAGCCATTAAAAAAAACTTCTTTGTACAGGCTTCGCACCTTTCGTGCGGATAATTATTTTTGCGGACAATTAAGAAAATTACTAGTTGCAAAAGGAGGATGCGCGGAAGAAGCAGCGGCAGAGCCGGCACAAAGCGCACAACGCGAACGTTTTCTGTATGAAACACGCGGATGTTGCTACACGTACGATTTTATACACACTCGCGCCTATGTGCTTACACGTAATAATGCACGGCACACATTCTTTTATACGCTGCGCATTAAGAATATCGAAAGCATCGAGGCTCCGAGACTTCCCAAGACGGCTGAGTATTGACACAGCGCCTTATCATAGCTATTAGAATGTTAACGATTCCACACGCGCGTCTCTGTGGAAGAAAAAAGGAATCTTCCCAGCGGCTTTAATAAGCTTATAAAAGTAAGCGCGATAATTCGATCCGTTGAAATCTAACGAAATCTAAGCGCTGAGCCGTCGTTCTCTCCTCCAGAAGTCTCATCGTCGGCGGAAATGCTCTTAGTAAATTAAAAAATGTATACTAAAGATGTGCGAACTATTCGAATATACGAATCGAATCGAATCGGGTAAGATTCGGTTCGATTCAAATTTGAATTTCTATGGTTCGATTCCGAACTATTTGAAAATTTCGAATCTAAGGCTGGTTCACAGTCGATTTTTATATTTAAGATCGTCTTAAGTCGAGTCTTAGATGGTTTTAAGATTCCGCTCAGTTAATATAGTCATACAGCATCTTGAGATCGTGCTTAAGATTGTAACTGCAGTTTTATTTATAATTTTTTACATGTACCGTGGCCCTATTGTCAGATTGTAAGTAAAATATATTTTATCAGTTTTATATTAAATATTTAAATACATGTATATTTTTAAAATCACTTTATATGATATAATCAATATTACTTTTCTTACATAGAAATCTTTTTCATTATTTATTATTATTTACTTAAATAAATAAATAAATTAAATTTATTATTATTTATTAATTTATTAATCTTTTTTAAATATTTATTTATTAAAAAATTCAACTTAACAATAATTAATGAATTAAAGTTATGTTTCAATGATTCGATTCGATTCGTTGTCAAAAAACCTTGATTCGCACATCTCTAGTTTCTACCTCTCGCAGCGAATGCTACTGAGAATGCAGGAAAAGCTGCAGACAAATAGAAAGTCTGCGTACGAAGGAACAAACGCGGCTCATAAGGAGCGTAAAAAGGAGGAGTTCGTGGACGTGTGTGTTTTGGAGTATCGACCTTTACAATGTCGTCTCATGTCTGAGATACGTGCTAATTCTCCTTAAATCAATAGGGCGTACCAGTCTAGCTGATCTATCACTGATAAATCGACGACGTCACGACAAAAAAGCGTAAGCGACAAAAATCTGAAAATGAGATTATTATGGAAAACAGATCGTAAGAGTCAAGCCTTGCGACCAAATTTTTAGATACTTCAGCAAAATCGTTCTTTCCCATGTATGATTGTATCCACCAAAAGTTCGGGAATCCTTAATTTTATTACTAGTTAATAAAAACATTGCACCTTGAATAACACATTCTCGGATTTTTCTCAATTTTTGGATCTCCTGTAAAATTTGGTAAAAGCTGCTTACGTCTTTTTATCGTGACGACGTCGAAATCTACACGATGTCACTTGATTTGACCTAAAAGAACTGAAGACCCTCGTTACGTCGCGGGAACATATATTCACATATCTTCACGTCTTAAGACTTATTTTGAATTCAAAGAGTTTGCTTCTCCGTCAATAAAACGTACAGTCGAACAGATAAATGAGACTCACCCTCGTTCGTGAGATTCTGCTCGATGGACTCAAACGTCGTAACCAGATCCGTCGTGGCGATGCGCAGGCCACCGGGTTGCTTCTTCCACGTCTCGTCGACGACGCGATCGGCCGTCGAATTCTTCCGTATCCGGCCGAGATTCTCGATCCTGTCTACGTTGCGCACATCCGACCACAGGATTACCAGGAGTATCACGAGCAAAACGATGGCGAGGGCCGCGCCAATCGTGGCGACGCGATTCGAAATTCGCGACATCTCTGCGACTCCCGCTGGTGCACGCGCATCTATTCGTCCGTTTTAAACGTGTTCAGCGTTCCCTCACGCTATTCGAGAGCGATCACTAATGTACCTCGGTATATATAAGGCGTACGTATCGCCGAGAGACCGATCTCGCATCGATCTCACCGCGCGTCAATCGATCATCCCGAGCGCGTCATTGGACGACGATTATCGCGGATACTCCGAAGCAATCGAGAGCCGAGAGAGCCTTCCGGTATACCTTCGCGTATCCATAAAACCCTCGCCAACAGGCGGAGATCTCAAGGTCCCTCTTCCTCCTCTCGAATCTTGCTTTCCTCGCGAACGGCTCGCCGGCAGAATGCAACGAGGATCGGCGCAACGTCCATTAAAGAACGCGCGGATCTCGTCCCGCGTCCTGGTCTTATCTCTCTCGAAGGACCTCGACCATACCGTTCGTGCCAATGCCTGTGCGTATCGGGCTTAGTCGGAGAGCGGCCAGCTGGAAGAGTGGAGACGCATCGCGCCGATCGCACGCTCAGAAGCGGATACCATAGCTCATTCTCTGGTCCAGCGTCCGACCTCTGGTCGCTCCTCTTGCTTCGAGTCTCACGCTTCACACCGCCGGAAGCTTACTTTTCTTTTCTTTTAGAATGCTTCCAACCTTGGAGACTTATTTGTCGCACAATTGCATCAAACCGGAAGCTTACGTCTGTCGCGCCAGCTTCGTCGCACTCCTTCCCTCGACGATCCCGCGAGAAGCATCTCCGACCAAGTCGAAGCGACGAGAGCACGCGTAATTGGGTCGATGATCGATAGCGACGACGTAGACCGAGACGATCGAGATCCTCGCTTTTCACGTGGGGCGCGAACTTTACGACCGGAGTTTATCCGCGCTGTACGGTTCAGTCCTCTCTCGAGCCGCTGAGCGACGCTTTCCTGAAAGCAAACAAACGATTCTTCATCAGCGAGAGATTAAATCGACGGCCTTGTCTCGTATTTATTTTCTGTCTTTCCTTGGGGGGATAATGCTTTCTGTCAAGATAGATTTGGAAGGAGAGCTTATATCTCCACCGCGCGTCGTTCGTCAAGGCTGGCCGAAGGATAACGTAAATATAGCTTTTTACTCCCGTCTTTCTCAGGGTGGCGATATTCTTGGGGAAATGTCCAGGTTTCGGGGGGAGAAGCTTAAATCCGCCGCGTCATCAAGGCCGGGAGCGGATGAAATATAAAAGCTGCTCGACGCGCGACCTCGGGAATCTCTTAAGGTCTGGGTCAAACTATTCTCGTCGCGTATCGCATGCACCGAGTTTGATCAATCGGTTAGACGATCGATAAATCTTTGTCTCGAAATTTCACGCAATCCACCATCTCGCTCTCCTCACTCGGACAGGCATAACGTATAATGTTTCCACGACGGTTACTTTCTCCATCGATCAAAGACCTGATTGGCGATATTGAATATATTAATATGCGTATTTAAATATACAATAATATCGAACGTAAGAGGATATTACCGTTCATTTATCTGCTTTCGCATAACAACTATCTAAAGGAACAAACAATCCAAGCAGAACAGAAAGTCAAAATGACGTCAGAATGACACCAAATGATACCTTTGACAGTATTATTTCGAGATAATTTTGGTGTCATTGTGACATCATTTTGACGTTATCGTGATTTTCTGTTCTGCCTGGGAAAAGGCATTTTACCTCATCAATAAATGTTTATATTAAACGTAGAAAAAATCCGAATAACGTGAAGTCTATTTATATAATTAGCTAAATGAGGTGGTTTTGTTATCCATTTGGTTCCTCGAAATTTGATCCGCAAAAAGTTCTTCTTTCGTATCTCGAAAACTAGTCTTGATATTTTTCTGAAAAAAATGTCGACTTCAGATTCGTCAAGAGATTTTTCAAAGTTAAGCTCACGGATTATGGATCGCCCTGCAAATTGACAATGTATTTTCCAAACTATTATTCATACAATGATTAAGACGAAAGGTTGTTTCCGTTAAACAAAGGAGAACGATCTTTCGCGAAATAATTCCTCTGACTCGGCTGTAATTAATGATTAACGACGTGGGTGAAAGGGTGGGCCTAAATTACGTTATCGTCTCGTCATGCCGAAACTTCATCTCGGAAACAAATACTTTGATTAAAAGATTGATGATGAGCGTCACACGCCGCCTTGCAATGCTGCGGAATGTAAAATTAACATCGGACGACTCCGTCGCGTTCCTTATCAAAGCTTCATCGTATAAAGCTTGATTCATGCTACACAGCCGCCGACAAAAAATGAATCGGCATCGAAGGAACAAATTGCTCGTTCATTGACGCTATCCGTTCGATAGATCTGTATCGATACCGCGTCGGTAAATTTAATATTAAACACGGTAATCAAAGGGGAATTTAATTTAATAGCTATTATTGCTCGAATGAGGAAACTGGAAACGGAGGAAAAGAACAAAACGTCGAAGAGCGTACACGTATAAATTTTTGTTGTGCAATAATTGCACGGGAAAAGCGAGAGAGAATCCTTCGCAATCCTTGTACAAAGAAATACGTGAATGCGGATCGTGTAGTAAAGTTTCAAGATACTTTGGGGTATTCAATTTCATAGTTGTCCCCAGGATTTATAAGAATTCCTCATGCAAGGAAATATGCGAATGCCGATCGTGAAGCGAAGTTTTGAATATTATCAAGTGTCTCCAGCTTTACAGTTTTCTTCAAGATTTATATTTTATAAGAATCCCTCGCGTTGTGCGAAGAAATATGCGAATGCTGATCGTGAAGCGAAGTTTTGAACATTTTGAAGTGTCTAGCTTCACAGTTTCCTTCATGATTTATGAGAATCCCTCGTGTTGTGCGAGAAAATATGTGAACGTGAAGTAAAGTTTCGAATATTTTGGAATGTCCAACTACACAGTTTTCTCCACGATTTATGAGAATCCCTCGTGTTGTGCAAAGAAATGGGCGAATATGGACCACGAGGCAAAGTTTCGAATATTTTGGAGTGTCCAACTCCACAGTTTTCTTCATGATTTATACACGGAGAAAATTTTATATTTAAAATTACTATGTATGGGAGTAGCCGTGGACTATTGCTGGAATTATAAAAATTTTTACTATGTTTTCAATTGTTTTACATAGTAAAAATTTTTATAATTTCAGCAATAGTCCACGACTACTGCCATACATAGTAATTTTTAATATAAAATTTTCTCCGTGTAAGAATCCCTCGCGTTGTGGAAGGAAATATACGAACGCGGATCGTGAAGTAAAGTTTCGAATATTCTGGAGTGTCCAACTCCACAGTTTTCTTCATAATTTACGAGAATCCCTCGCGTTGTGCAAGGAAATACGCACGAAAAGAACAGTTTTGGTGAAGTAGCTAAAAATTCAGCCAGATATAGATTTGAAAATAATTATGTTGGACCATCCAAAATAATTACGTAGGACGCTCAAGCATAATGGCAATGCTGCAAAAAGTTTTGACATCCTAGCAAATATAGCTTGAGCGATCTACATAATTATTTTGGATGGTCCAACATAATTATTTTCTAATTTGTATCTGACTAAATTTTTAAATACTTCAGCAAAACCGTGCTTTCCGTGCGCAAAGGGAAATTTTGAAGATATTTTGGAGCGTCCAGTTCCGCAGTTTTCTCCACGATTTACGAAAATCCCTCGCGTTGTGCAAAAAAATGATTGAGAAGTGAAGTTTCTTTGATACTTTGGAGGTTTCTTTGATACTCCAACCGCCGCAATCGTCACCATAATCTATGAAAAAGCAATTATCGTTAAAAACGAATGTACACTGTTAATTCCTTTGGGTCATTTTAAATTATTCTATCCCACACAGCACACTTTATCCTGAGGATATCCCAGAGTGATCCACATGTCCAATGCGATCCCATGCACATTCTACGGTTATTGAGATATCCCTCGAATATCTAGTGGATATCGCGATAACGTGTGCTGTGTGGGATAGGTCGCCACTGTTCCTATTCAATATATAGTTATTTTAACTGAAACATTGGTTAACATTTAACCATGTATGTGTCAAAATGACCACATTTCTCGTTAATTTAACTAAAACAAGGTGTCGAAATTAACAACATATTGGGTAGGAGCAGTGGCGACCTATAGAATAGTTAAAAATGACCCAAAGGAATTAATATAGTGTATCGCTCGGGGAAGGGGCGATAGCGATCGAAAAACCGAATATGTATACCAAAGAGGATTAACTCCCCGTCGTTGTCTTTACTTTCTGAAGCGCGCCAACACGTCCGGTTCGACGGCGATTGGCGGGCTGCTGACGCGCGGAGTTAAAGGACGACGATACCGATTCTCCGCGACCGTCTGTCATCGGTACGTCGATCCGTATATCGGTTACGGTTAGCGGGGCCGTCTCCATGCCCATAAATTACATTGTATAACGTTTCTGCCGGCGGCTGCGTGGATCAGGCTTAACGTCGGCTGGCCGCACACGCGGCAGACAAGACCGTGCGAGCTGCGGCAGAGGAGAGGAGTGGAGTGGAAACTAGATGGAAACCGGTAGTGTGCATTTTCAACTTGCGCACACACACCTACGCTCACGCATACACGCACACGCGTATACGCACCGCCTGATTTCAAACCCGTGTTAAATTTACACTCGCTGTACACATGTTCCCACCTGCCTCGTCACGTACCGCTACGAGCGTTGACTCCAAATCTTGGTTTAATGCAAATAGCAGCCGCGCGGCAGCGGCGGCTTACCGATAACTCCGCCTTCGAGACGAGACGTTTGATTTACTGCCGCGAGAATCGGTAGTAATTCGAGGAGAATCGCGAGGACGCGAATCGGCGATTCTACGCCGGGGCGTCGATCGGAAATTCCGTTTCACTCACCGTCCGCTAAATAGGAACCGATCGCGGATCGGTCCTGGATCTCGCGGGGAGGCGCGGATTGATCCCGAATCTCGCAGGGAGAATCGCGTGACGAGATTTTCCGCGGCTTCTCGATCGCGCGCCTCGCGAGACGCGAACTTGGAAAGAGAGCTCGCATCAGGCGAGCGTATCGCGCCCGCGCGCAGGTCCTAAGCCTAAAAATACAAATTTAAATATTGCGTAACGCCGCCTCGGTGCCGGCGGTAACTCATTTTCGCGGGCGAGGGTCGCCCGCGAGAGGGGCGGGTACACCTGACACGCGACACGAGACAACTCGCGAGATAACTCCGCGCGACGCGGCCGTCCTCCCCGCGGCCGCGACGCGTCCCCGCTTCGACAGCTACTCGGTGCAACGTGAATTGAGCGGCGATCGACGATCGAGACACTTTTTCTTTTATTTCTCGGTCCCCAAATGGATATCCGGCCCAAAATAATGGGCCGCAGTACCGCACTGGAAACGGATCAATCGATCCAGGCAGAATTCTCCTCGGGGTAGGAGGTTCCCAGGCAGAACAGAAAGTCACGGTAACGTCAAAATGACGTCATAGTGGCACCAAAATTGTCTCTAAATGACTGTCAAAGGCGTCACTTTGACGTCATGTTGACTTTCCGTTCCGCTTGAATTCTATCGAGACACTTACCCATCCGCGGATCGCCGAAAAACCGCGAAGCGAAGTGCGCCGCTGATGCCGCGTGCGTGCGCGCGCGCGCGCGCGCACCCGCGCCGACGGACGACCCCGAGGAGCGAGGACCCCGTCCTCCGGCTCCGATCCGCTGCGACGGCGATCGTCGATCGACCGGGGCGACGATCCTCTCCGGCGCGGGGACGATCGGTGGCGTCGACGATCGGCGATCGGCTCCGCGCGGCGCCGGCGATCGTGCGCGCGCGGCTCTTCTCGGATCTCGGAGCGGATGCCCGATACGACGCGACCGATCTGAACCGCTCGCACCGACTGAACTGAAGTGCGCGCCAGTCCGCCCGCAGCGGCCCCGCGACCTCCGCCGACCCTCCCCGCCCTCCACCGTCCCTCTCCGCCGCGCTCCGACCGACGCACCGGCTACGGACAACGATCTCTCGCCGTCGTATATAATTCATCCCGCTCCGGCCGCGGCTACCATCTTACCAGCGCAACGCACCCGGCGATACTCGCCGCATAACGCGCGTCTCCCGAAGACTTCTTCTTCTTCTTCCTCACACCCTGCTGGATATCCGGCCCAAATACCCAGACAGCACACGGATATCCTAAGGACATCCATAAGACGTCCATTAAGGATATTGAGGATATCCAAAGGCCATCCATTTTACGTCCTTCGGACATTCTATGGACATCCATGGTATATCCGTTCATGAAATTGGTGGACGTCGAATGGACATAAATGAATAATGACGGATAAGCTATATCAATACATTTTGTTACATATAACCACCAAGAATATCAAGTATCTGCATTAACTTTAGAACTGAACGAAATTGTATTGTCAAAATACATCTCATTTACTTTCACACCTTGGAGCCCAATTTTAAGGACTCGTCTTCGAAAAACCATTTCGTTAAAATATGGGTGAAGACTTTTGTAATGCTGCGTCTTTTATTCCATCATGTATGGTTTTTTACTTACGAGAAATACGAGAACTCCGCGTCTATCTGGTGATGGTGCCGCGTACTGCTCGCGGATGTAGCCCAAGTAGAACACAAAAGTCATGATGACCTCAAAATGATGTCAAAGGCGTCATTTTAGCATCATTTTGACGTCATCATGACTTTTGTATTCTACTTGGGAGTGGACATTATATAAACATACAAACTTGTCCATTTTGGGATATTCCTACCCACACAGCACACTTTATCCTGAGGACCTCCCAGAGTGATCCACATGTCCAATGCGATCCTATGCACATCCTACGGTTATTGAGATATCCCTCGGATATCTAGTGGATATCGCGATAACGTGTGCTGTGTTGGTATAGTGTCCACAAATGTATATCCTATGGATATCTTTATAAGGTCCATGGACATCCCGACAAGAAATTGACACAAAACGGGTGTCCATATAGGATATCCTGTGCTGTCTGGGATAGGGGTCACAGGGGCCACAGTGCCACGGTTTAAAGATCAATAGATCGAGACCCATAAAGCACAGAACATTGCAGCAACATTTCGGCAATATTGCAATGTTACTGCAATGTTGCTGTAATGTTCTGTGCTGTATATGGGGAGTAAGCCTCCGTGGGGGAAGAAAGCTTATCTTGCTTCAGTTTATCTCCAGATGACACTCCGAATACCTTCCTCCGCCGACCGTCCGTCCGTGTTAACTGACCTGCGTTAACTTGCGTTAACCGCGAATTTCGCGGTTCCCGCTCGAGGCTTTCTTTCCCGCCTCGCCATCGTCGCCGCGTCGAATACTTACAGTGGATGTAAAAAGTATTCATATACTAGGAATTTTCACAGAAAATAGTTTATCGATCTTATTGTTTTGGAGTATAAAATGTTATAATTTATAAGTTTTGTTTTTAAGATATTATTAAGAAAGAGAGACCTTGTAATATGAAAAAATGATTATTTGTTTATTATTTATTATCACATAGAAATAAAATATTTTCTATAAAAATTCCTATAGTGTACGAATACTTTTTACACCTACTGTATGTTAGAAAAATTCGAATTTTTTTCCGACGCGTCGAAATCGTCAGTAATCTACCTTTTTTACGCATTTATATTGATACAGATTACTAAAACCAGAAGCCTTCTCTCTGCTAAAACGTAACCGAGGACTCTCCTTTACTGGTGAATTCAATAAATAGATAATTGTGGATCTCGATTGACAACGCTCGTGATTCACGATTCATTTTAGATGCGCGTGTATTTACTGATGCGGAATGATAAAAGGTTCCCACACGGAAATTTTTTCGGAGGAAACATTGGATGTGGAGATTTTGAAATTTCTAAAAAGAGATTCGATTCAAGAATCGTCTCACCTGCCGCACCATCGCGTTCCGGGTCCTACGAGAAGTTAGCCCTTGAGAATCCGCCACCTACCTCGGTTCGATTTACGAATCGCAATCTCTTGGAGGGCGCGAAATTTGAAGCGGGATTTAAATCTTTTGTGGTGACTGATAACACGTACTCCAATTCTCTCGCCTAATCATCTATTCCAATTATCTTAGAGAAACAAATTCGCATAATATTTTAAAGTATTATCTCTTTTAAAAATATAAAATATTCTGAAATATCATTTCATTTTTAAATATCACTTTGAAGTATTTTAAAGTATCTCCAAAAAGTGAAATTAAATATATTAAATAATAAAGGCACAGAGAATAATTAATCGATCGCATATAAGTATTTTAGAGTATCATCTCTTTTAAAGATATAAAATATTCTAAAGTATCATTTCATTTTAAAGTATTTTAAAGTATCTCCAAAAAGTGAAATTATATATGTACAATTGAATACAGGCGCAGAATAATTAATCGAATTCATATAAATATTTTAGATTAAATATAAAAGGACTCTC